>JBBBDQ010002163.1:642500-677500 GCA_037127315.1 Ascarosepion bandense | reverse complement strand
TGTATTTTTATCATATGGCTTGTTTTTCTTTTAAGATTTTGTGACATTTCTGGTATGATCACGTTTTCAAAGTTGAACTGTAAAAACCTCTACCCGTTATCTATCCTCTCTCCCGCTCTCTCTCTCTCTCTCTATCTCTCTCTCTCTCTATATATATATATATAGGCATCCGCAGACAGATATGTTTCACTGTATCACAGCTCATCAGTACGGTTAGCCAGGATTGAAACCCGACCGAATTGGCGTTAGTCGGCATATATATATATATATATATATATATATATATATATATATATATAATCATTTCGCCCTAAGCATGGCGATAATGTCTTTAAGACGCAAGTGTTTACAGGGAGTGCAATAAAATGCAAAAACATTATTGAGGCGAAAGAAAGAATAAAATAAATAACATTCCATAAAAAGAAATGACAGCGATTAATGGTGCATTTAAATGTTGGAATTTCTTAGTTGACAGAAAAAACAAGAAATCGGAAGAGAGTTCTACAAGGGAGGGGAACTATTTCAAAAGAATTTGATGAGACTTAGTTGCCAATCTATTACTACGCTTAAATTCATCAGGTCGAGGGACCAGGAACAGAATAGGTAAACAGGAACAGACTGAGATAGATAGATAGATAGATAGATAGATAGATAGATAGATAGATAGATAGATAGATATGTGAACAGACTGAGATAGATAGATAGATAGATAGATAGATATGAACAGACTGAGATAGATAGATAGATAGATAGATAGATAGATAGATAGATAGATAGATAGATAGATAGAAACAGACTGAGATAGATAGATAGATAGATAGATAGATAGATAGATAGATAGATAGTCGCACAGATGGAGAGATTAGATAGATAGATAGATAGATAGATAGATAGATAGATAGATAGATAGATAGATAGATAGATAATGAACAGACGGAGATTAGATAGATAGATAGATAGATAGATAGATAGATAGATAGATAGATAGATAGATAATGAACAGACGGAGATTAGATAGATAGATAGATAGATAGATAGATAGATAGATAGATAGATAGATAGATAATGAACAGACGGAGATTAGATAGATAGATAGATAGATAGATAGATAGATAGATAGATAGATAGATAGATAATGAATGAATTAGATAGATAGATAGATAGATAGATAGATAGATAGATAGATAGATAGAAACAGGATTGATACATAGATAGATAGATAGATAGATAGATAGATAGATAGATAGATGAATGAAACAGACGGATGATAGATAGATAGATAGATAGATAGATAGATAGATAATGAACAGAATTAGATAGATAGATAGATAGATAGATAGATAGATAGATAGATAGATAGATAGAAACAGGATTACACAGATAGATAGATAGATAGATAGATAGATAGATAGATAGATAGATAGATAGAAACAGGATTACACAGATAGATAGATAGATAGATAGATAGATAGATAGATAGATAGATAGATAGAAACAGATACAGAAGATAGATAGATAGATAGATAGATAGATAGATAGATAGATAGAAACAGGATTACACAGATAGATAGATAGATAGATAGATAGATAGATAGATAGATAGATAGAAACAGACAGATAGATAGATAGATAGATAGATAGATAGATAGATAGATAGAAACAGATTACACAGATAGATAGATAGATAGATAGATAGAAACAGACAGATAGATAGATAGATAGATAGATAGATAGATAGATAGATAGAAACAGGATTACACAGATAGATAGATAGATAGATAGATAGATAGATAGATAGATAGATAGATAGATAGATAGAAATAGATAGATAGATAGATAGATAGATAGATAGATAGATAGATAGATAGATAGATAGATAGAAACAGGATACACAGATAGATAGATAGATAGATAGATAGATAGATAGATAGATAGATAGAAACAGACATACAGATAGATAGATAGATAGATAGATAGATAGATAGATAGATAGATAGATAGAAACAGACAGATAGATAGATAGATAGATAGATAGATAGATAGATAGATAGAAACAGACAGACAGATAGATAGATAGATAGATAGATAGATAGATAGATAGATAGATAGATAGATAGAAACAGGATTACACAGATAGATAGATAGATAGATAGATAGAAACAGGCACAGATAGATAGATAGATAGATAGATAGATAGATAGATAGATAGATAGATAGATAGAAAGAAACAGGATTACACAGATAGATAGATAGATAGATAGATAGATAGATAGATAGATTCATTTGTAAAAAAAGAAAAATAATTATAATTATCGCCAGTCTGTTATTTTGGGTGAATTTTCGTACAGAATTTCGTGAAATGAATTTGAATGAATAAAGGGAAGTAATCATAACGATTCTTTCCTTGAGTTCATATTGGATTTGTCCTTAAAAAAAAGAAAAAGGCATATGTGAATTTCTGCTGTTTGAAACAATTCCCAGAATGAATAAAACTCGATTTGTTTTGTTCCGTTCTTTTCAGCCATTTCTTGTACCTTATTTAATAATTCATTTGACGACATGACTAAGAAGAAAATTTATTTATTTATTTAATTCTTAAATAAGCACTTAGGTTTATCGGGTGACATCTGGTCGCACAGCAAAAAAATATGGTTAGATAGCATTGTTTGTTGACACTTGTCTATAAATAATATTAGTTTAATGTCGAAAAACAAAAATATAAATATTTTGTTTTTACCTCCGTTTTCATATTATTTGATTGAAGCAAATATCAAATCAGGCAACTGAAACGCTACTGACATATGTCCTTTATGACTGAAAACGAGGTTGCTTCTCCATTGAGGTGTAAACAAAACATTTAAAAAAGCAAGAAACGACATAATTCCAATAAAAGAGATTAAATACCCCATGATAAAATCCCTCTAGCAAAAATGTAGATGCGATACAAAAAAATATTTTTGAATAGAATGTTGCGCTTATTTTTCTTACATTTTTACTTATTTTCTGCATTTTCTGTTTGTTTTCTATGACAAGAAGCGGAAAATACGAATAACAAATTCAGTATGTATAAGACTTGCAATCTATCCTCTGATGTGTGTTTCATGGTCGGGGTCTTAATCAATTCGACCACAGTAACATCATACGCTTAAATCTACAATCATAATTCTCCCACCTTCCCTCTAAAACTTCACACAATTATAATTCCTCTAGTTCCTTCGTCCCTTAGCGCGTACGTTACGCCCTGCTATCACCTAAAATAAACAATGGGTCGTTCCTGTTTGAATGCGGGATAAATATATACAGTGGAACCTCTACTTACGAAAGTCTATACATACAAAATTTTCAGGTTAAGAAACGCCTCTTCGGAAAAATATTGCCTCTTGTTACGAAAGAATTTTCAGGATACGAAAAGCGAAAATTTCAAAATACGCGCTGCTACTCGCAGCTCCCAGAGTCTACCTCATTGCCTCCTCAAAGTCTCCCCACAATCGATAATGCCCCTGCCCACCCGTGCGGCCTCAAAGATGATATCCTGGGGGAGTTCTTGTTGATTAAGGTACTGTACCTCCTACCTAACACCACCTCTATCCTCCAGCCCATAGACCAACAAGTCAATTAGAACTTCAAGAAACTCTACACGAAACACCTGTTCAAGAGGTGTTTCGACATTACTGAAAACACTCCCAGCTTATCCTTGGTGAGTTTTGTAAGTAGCACTTCGATATTGTTGTTTGCCTCAATATAACTGACATGGCTTGGCAGGCGGTGACCAGACGTACCCTTAATGCGGCTTGAAGAAAGCTGTGGCCCGATGCTGTTGCCTCACGTTTTGAGGGGTTCGAGGTGGAGGCTTAGAACGGATTAGGGCATTTATAGGGTAAAAAGCGTCTCTACTTACGAAATCTACACGTTAAGAAACGACTTCCAGAACGAAGTAATTTCATAAGTAGAGTTTCCACTGTATATATATCAAAAGATTTGTTCGGTTTTAGGGACAACAATGAAAAAGAAAGAAAGAAAGAAAGAAAGGAAAGCTAGATGAAGGGACAATACTTTCATGTGTTTAACGTCTGCTTCAGTGACGTAAAAAGCCTTATCAATTTTTTTTTATTTGTCCCCTCATATTTATTATTACTATGTTAATATTCTTTCTTTCTTTCTTTCTTTCTTTCTTTTTTTTACATGAAAAAAATTAAAAGATTTCAGAATATTCCAAAACAAATGTTCTAAGGAAATTATAAAAATGTGTATTTATATGACCTAATTCAATATGTCAAACCATGAAATCTTATTTGGTTGAGTGGCCAGACTAATGGCGGTCTCACATCGGTATATGAGAGTCACAGGTTCATATTTTCCTAACAAGATTTTTTTCTAATATATATATATATATATATATATATAAAAGTAAATAACCTAAAGAGTCAAGAAACCTACCAAGGTTTCACCTAACCGGATCTTCAGAGGAGGTTAGAGCCAATCTTCCCTGAAGATCCGGTTAGGTGAAACCTTGGTAGGTTTCTTGACTCTTTAGGTTATTTACTTTTTCTGCTCTGCTTACGCATTAAGCGCTTTCTTGTTATAGATTACTCGTTTTTTGGGGGGGTGGGGGGGTACGTACTTTGACTGAGGTTCACGTGCTTAGCTCTTTCTTTTTTTACAACCATTTTTTCCTTCCGCGTATATTCACGGAGTGTTTTTCGAAACGAATATAGTGATAAGTTTACACACACACAAACACACACACACACACACACACACATATATATATATATATATATATATATATATATATATATATATATATATATATACTGTTTCATTATAGGAAAACAGAATATCCACTCAAATACGAACATTCATTAAAATAATGTTCAAATGAATAATTTTGAATAAATATGTCGGTTAATACCATTTCGTACCGTTCCGTAAGATTTCGCTCTGGTAATTAGAAGCCCTAACTATTGCGTAGCGTCGAGAGCAGCTTCTCTGATCAAAAGTTGTATAATATCGGGGTTCTTGCAGTGCCATGACGGGCATGGATAGATGTCTCTGAAAGCGTTTCCGGTGCGCAAACCCGATGACACACTATGCTACTGCCCGCGCCAGCTTCCCTTCTTGCAGCCATTAACCGTCTACCACTTCTGCTTGAGTTCTCTGCTCACCAACAACCCAAAAATGAACAATTGCACCTCAAGAAACAAAGCTAAACCAGCCAAACCAAAATCATCTAAACCACTCAACATTTCCTTCACAGACGTCCTATCGCTTTGCGAAACCAATCTTAATACCTCAGTCCCTTCCTCTGACCTCTCGATTCCTGGCTACCCTCCCCTCTTAAGGAGTTCTACTGTCCATGTGCATGGTCTGGGGTTTTACGTCATAGAGGACCCTCTCGCCAGGGTGACTTCTCTTGAATCCCCTAACCACACATGTTTGCTTTGTAAGTTGCACATAAAAGAACATTAGCATCAAAGAACATCAATGGAAAGTTGCAAACAAAAAATGGTGCCTGAGAGACCAGTGTATTTAGGCTAGATAGTTCCCCATGTATGCAGGAAAGTGTATAAATTGCTTTGTGCCTTATTGCCTCAAATTCTTGGGTTCTTCATTCTATTGATTAGAAAACAGCTTTCTGACAAGGAGGCTCAGTTAATATCTCTGTCGACTACATGAATGAAAAACTTCTCTAACAAGATATGATGAAACTTAGTGGAGGGATTAGTACATACGATCAAGGTGTTTTCTTTTAATATTCTATAGATGGTCTTCAGGCTATTTCTGGCATGTTTTGTTGATCATCAACTGTGGGATAGAATTAAGAGTTTTGAATTGTGTGTGATAGAAAAATTGAGGAGTACATTTAACATTCCCAATTTCATGTGTAATCCTGTAAACATTAGTTTCTGTGTGATTTTAAATACTGGAGGGATGTTTTCATCTGATTTTTTTTTCCATACAAAAATGGCATATGAAAATTAGGATGTTTGCTTTGTAAGCTGCGCATAAAAGAACATGAGCATTTAACTAATTTTATTAAGACAGCCTTCAGATTAAACTTTTTCAGAAACTGTTGAGCAACTCAAAGAAACTTTTGCAGATCAACACACAATATAATACAGATAACAATCTTTCTTCCACAAAATGTCTTCTGACATCCTTGTGCTTTGCGAAACTAATCTTAACCCGTCTGACTTCTCAATTCCTGGCTACCTTTCCCTTTTAAGGAAGGACTCCACTGGACATATGCATGGTCCGAGGGTTTATGTCAGTGAACACCTCCCTCTAGCGAAAGTGACTTCTCTCACATCCCCTGACCACTCAGACATATGTCTCCATGTTTCAGTTCTAAAATTGGTTAGCTATCTTTTCTTTCTGTACTGTTCCCCTTCCTTTCCTGACTGCTCCCTGCAAGACAGTATCTCTAACAATATAGATACGACTACTTTCTCCCATCTATTCGCTAACATATTTGGGCTCGGTGATTTTAATGCACACCATGCCAAGTGGCTGAAAAACTCTTGTCACTTATCCTGCTGGCATTCATGCCGTGAACTTTGCAATTATTCAATCTCTTATGCAAGTGGTGGATTTCCCCATGTGCTTCCCCAGTATTCCTACAGAACACACTTCTCTGCTGGATCTCCGCTTCACCTCTGTCTCTGTTTCCTACAAAGCCTTGCGGCTTTGCTCTCTTGGAAACTTCAATCATGCTGTTGGAGAATTTTTGTCTTTATTTTCAACTGAAATTAGTCAAAATACGACGTTAAAAACGGCTCATGATTAAACATAATAGACATTCATTGTTTCTCTTATATTTAACAGTATATGTTTAGAAAATTATTTGCTGCCTCGATACACTATATATATAAAGAGAGAATTATATACATATATATATATATATATATATAGAGAGAGAGAGAGAGAGATAATTATATATATATATAGAGAGAGAGAGAGAGAATGATATATATATATATATATATATACAGAGAGAGAGAGAGAGAAATAAACATATTTAAACTAAGTACTTGCTCAAAGTATTTTTTTCTATAATACAGTCAAAAGATAAAAACCTATAGAATAAAGTCTAACTTGGAAGGTTATGCATTGTTCTTGTGACTTTTTATAGAAACTGTAATTTTACCCGCCAATAATTTGTTGTTGTTTTTAATCAAGTGTAAATAATTGGATAGTATTTTACCTTTTCTTAGAGGTCATTCCGTGCTGACGACCGATCGCTAAAAACTCATCTTTTGCCTGTATCTTCTGATTCTATCCCTTATCCCTTTTAATAAAACTAAGATTATCAATTATCCCATGTTTCTATTCTTCCCTCATCTTTTGCCTGTATCTTCTGATTCTATCCCTTATCCCTTTCAATACAACTAAGATTATCAATTATCCCATGTTTTTGCACCCCTCTCATCTTTTGCCTGTATCTTCTGATTCTATCACTTATCCCATTCAATACAACTGAGATTAACAATTATCTCATCTTTTTTTATCGTATCTCAGCTCTTGCCTGTATCATCTCATTCTTTCCCTTATCCCATTTTATTACAACTAAAATTATTAATTATCCAATGTTTCTGTTCTCCTCTCATCTTTTGCCTGTATCTTCCGATTCTATCCCTTATCCCTTTTAATAAAACTAAGATTGTCAATTATCTCATGTTTTTGCTCTCCTCTCATCTTTTGCCTGTATCTTCCAAATTTAATCCTTATCCCTTTTAATAAAACTAAGATTATCAATTATTCCATGTTTCTGCTCTCCTCCCATCTTTTGCCTGTATCTTCCAGTTTTATCCCTTATCTCTTTTAATAAAACTAAGTTTATCAATTATCCCATGTTTCTGCCCTCCTCTCATCTTTTGCCTGTATCTTCCGATTTGATCCCTTATTCTTTTTAATAAAACTAAGATTATCAATTATCCCATGTTTCTGTTCTTCTCTCATCTTTTGCTTGTATCTTCACATTCCCTCTCTTATCCCTTTCAATAAAACTAAGATTATCAATTATCTACATTTTTCTGTTCTTCTCTCAATTACTTGACCGTATCTTCTCATTTACTCCCTTATCCCTTTCAAAACAGCTAAGATTATTAATTATTTCATGTTTCTGCTTTCCTCTTAGCTATTGCCTGTATTTTCTGCTTCTATCACTTATCCCTTTCAATACAATTTTGATTATCAATTACCCACATATTTCTGCTTTAACCTTCTTATATTGATTTTCATCGAACTTTCGGATCGTTATTCTACGGGCGTTAAATAAACAACGCTGATTGGAAATCATGTGTAGGTTTTGTAAGAGATTTCATTATACTTCGGAGCTTGTCATTCCGTGAAAATAGTTTCAAATCTCGTTGGATAGATATTTTCCATCACCCCACCTATTAATGACCGCCATAAAATCCGGTTTGAATTGTTTAAAAAAATTAATTATTAAATTAATTATAGCATTTTAAAAAATAGTCTGGTTTATGCGGTATTATAAAATGTTTACCGATAAACTATTAATGTCTCACAAAGTGCTATACGTGATACACAATTGGGCGACTGGGTAGAAGATCTTCCCGCAGTAGGTTGTCATTACTTTCTGCTGTAGACTGGTTGCCAACCAAGGCTATAGGACCCAATCTGTACTGCTTTGTCAAACATAGCTGGAGGGTGAAGCGACTTTTCCCAAGAGTATTTACGCGTAAGTGAATGCAATGAATTCAATTGAAATTCGGACTCGGCTCTCTTATTTCTCGTTCAAAGCACATATCCACTGTACCACAACGCACAAGTTGTATTGAAAGGTATAAGGGAGAGAATGAGAAGATACAAGCAAGAGTTGAGAGTAGCGCACAAACATGAGATGATTGATAATCTTATTTGCTTATTTGTATTGAAAGGATAAGGTAAGAGATTGAGAAGATACAGTCGAGAAATGAGAGAAGAGCAAAAAAAAAAAGTAGATAATTGATAATTTTATTTATATTGAAAGGGATACGGGATAAATTCAGAAGATACAGGCAAGAGTTGAGAGAAGAGCAGAAACATGGGATAATTGACAATCTTAGTTGAATTGTTATGTCTACTGTCCCATTAGGATGTGCGTTGTGGTGCAGTGGATATAGGCTCGGAAGGAGAAATCGCGGAGCCGAGTTCGAATTCCAGTTGAATTCATTGCATTCACTTACGCGCAATTACCCTTGGGAAAGGTATTAATCCGTCTCTTCCTTCCAGTTATAGGTTAAATAACAGGACAGATTAGGTTCTATAGCCTTGGCTGGCAACCAGTCTACCGCAGAAAGCAATGGCAACCTACTGCGGGTTAATCTTCTGCCCAGTCAGTCATGTCTGTTTTGAGACATGATCGCCCAAGCGTGTTTCCCGTATGGCTCTTAACTGACTGACTGTCCCATTATTGAGATGGTGGACATTTATTCATTCCGTGGCAACACCTTTAAAGAGATTTAGGTTCCAACTTAGCAAGGGGTTTACTTCTTCCATGACATCCGTGACAACGCTTTTAAAAGGTTGCACGTTTAAATCTAGCAGAAGGTTTATATTCTTTACGAAATGTCGGAAAATAATAATCAGGTCTCAAGTAATTTTTGGCCGTAAAATTTATGGTCTTAAAATTATTAAAATCTGTTAGAGCAGATTTGAAATCTGGATTTCTGATGAAGAGTCACTCAAATATTAAATCCATTTTTTTTATTTAATCGAAAAAGAAACGTTCAGGCAAAATGATCACCGTTAAATAAATTGTTTATACTCACAGTTCAAATACCGCTGTTTTTATCAGAAGTCTGAATAACGTTTATAAAACAGTATCAGTTAATAAATAATAATGAAAAATATTTATACCATAATTATATTTATACTATTATTGTTATTTCTAAAACTATTGTTTGTGTGATGTTTAAACGAAGATGACATTTGATATCTGACTATTGTTTTTCTTCTCGCTATAAAAACGACGAGACAAATAAGAAAATGCTAATTGCCAGCGAGCCTTTGGGAAATTTTACACTATCTTTTGTCCACTCCTTTGGACAAAATGGCTTTCTCTAGGATTGTAATTTTCTCAGTCCTAGTAACATTGGCCAAAGGAGGTAAGAGCAATTTCTTTTCTTTTTCTTTTTATTTCTTTTTATTTTGGCCTCGTGATTTCTCTTTAATCTTTCTTTAAAAATCCACGTTCTTTTTTTTTTTTTTTTTGGCTAGTCGCAATTCTGACACTATAGATTTTCTATGGTTTCAGTCAACTGTTTTCGAATTGTTCCGTTAATAAACCTTGCGTTTTGTCGCAGACATCTCTGTGCCTAATTGGAGGATGTGTCTGGATCAAAACTCACACACACGAACCTCTATTTTATACAACAAATATTTTTTCGGCATTATCCTATTCTTTGCCACTGCACTTAATCCCCTGAAGTATATGAATAGATTGAAACCTAGTGAAAATTTTGGTTCAACATTCAAGCTCCGGACAGACTGAAAAAAAAACGAAAAAAACAAGTTTACATAACCCAGGATGTTGAAAAATTATCAATTCGACCCGTTTCCCCAAATCAGTATTTTAATGAGCTAACCTCAGAATAATGATGTTTGAGCATTTAAATACTGACATACATTTATAAACATACAGTCTGTCAACTTTTGGAGTATTTTGTATGCTAAATAATAAAACTTTTAATTTTTCCAAAAACGTTAACGAAAATTTATTGTACTAAGCTATGCACCCTAGTAAAACCAACTTAACTTTGTACCCTCTTGTTAACACTTCTCCTCAATATCTGGTTTCGATTGGTCAATGTGTGGCTATCTTAGAGGTTATGATGGACGGACGGACAGACGGACTAACGGAAATCTCATAATTTTATATATAGATTCATAAAAAGACATGAAACAGCGTGAAAGATGTTCTTTTAGTTTTCGTTATTTGATCCGATTTAAAACTTATAACTGGTATTGAAAAATAAGGATGCTTACGGCCGTATCACGTTGAAATTCCGGTACCCTCACAATCAACGCAGTTAAGCAAAACCGAACCTGATCTATACTTAGATGGTAGACCGCTTATGAATAAAACATGCTATAAGTTTGGATGTGCGGTTGGTGTAATGAATAAGGACTCGGAATTGTTAATGAGAGAGCAGAGTTCCAATTCCAACTGGGTTTGTTATATTAGCTTACGAACAAATTTCTCTTGGGAAAGGTAAGAATCCAACTCCCCTCGCTATATGTTAATTAATTAGGTTTATATCACAAAACCAACATTATTTCCTAAAAATATCTTCCAGCCTAAGAATAATTTTCTGACTTTAAATAACCTGCAAAGGGTTGATAAACCGTCAAAAAACGAATCAATCAAATCAAATTAAAATAGAAATATATTTGTAAAATTAATACAGGCGAAACATGTTATTATTATTTTTTTTTCTTTTCATCTTTATGAGCGTTGTGGTGCAGTGGATATCGACTCGGAACGATAAATCGGGGAGCCGGTTGAATTCCTTGCATTCACTTACGCACAAATACCCTTAATCCGTCTCTTCCCTTGGGTTAATTAATAGGACAGATTGAGGGTTCTATAGCCTTGGCTGGCAACCAGTCTACAGCAGAAAGTAATGGCAACCTACCGCGGGATAAACTTCTGCCCAGTCAGCCATGTCTCTTTCGAAGCATGATCACCTAAGCGTGTATCACGTATGGCACTTAACTGACTGACAGATATTGTTTGGATTGTTCTCATCTTTGTTGCCATACTTACGACGTTTCGGCCGTTGTACTCTTCGGCCTTCTTCCGGTGCTTAGAATTTCGAATTTTTTTTTATCTTGCTTTTAGATTGTATTTGAATTATTATTATTATTTTTTTTTTTGACAGTTTTATTTTTATCTGTACAAAATCACTAATCGGATTTGCATCTGTCAATTCATTGAAATAGTTTACTGAGAATATATATCTTACATACACCTTAGGTAGGTAGGTAGGTAGGTAGGTAGGTAGGTAGGTAGGTAGAACGAAGGAGTATTTTCATAAAGATTTTTTATTTTTTTAATTATTATACCGGAAGTGAGACGATAAAGGCACTAAGACGGACAGAGAAGACTTTAACAAGGAAAAATAACCTTAAATGAACAGGAAGTCAGAAGATGGCAATAATGCCACTAAGACGCAAAGGGTTTACTGGGAGTGAAAGTGATGAGAAACGACAATAACAAAACAGAATTCAGGAAGAAAGAAAACGGTAATCGATATTGTATTTAGATTTGTAAAATTTGTAGGTGGCAGGAAAGCCGAAATAGAGTTCTGTAGACAAAAATTGCGAGTAAAGAAATTATTATGACAGAACATACGGTCGCATCTAGCTAATTCAACAGTAAAAAAGTGAGACCTAATTGCTAACCCAGCAGCACGTTTAAATTCATACGGTCGCGATAGCAAGAAGGAACGCTCATTAGAATAATTCCATGAAAATATTTATATAATAGATGTCACAGCGATGGGAAAATGACTTATATCACGTCAGGACCAATAATATTGTAGAGTCTTCTTTGGATCAGAGAAAAATATAGAAAATGCAAACCGCAAATTTTAGTAAATGACTGGCTTCTTATTTTCAAGTATGTCCGCATGATAGGCCAGCTAGGTAATCCCAGTTGCAGTCGCATGCTCAGGCACATCTCTGTCATTTTAACACCTACTGAATCAAACTATGGTTTATGCTGCAACTATGCTGTAGACCTTGATTTCTGGGAGTGAAAGTATAATTCGCCGTGACCAACAATTTCGAAAGAGGTACTCTCATACCTTCGGCCACGATGACTTGTGACTTCGTGCCAGCGAAAGTTTAAATACACTTGTGATACGTTAGATAGGAACGAACATATTTTGCACGGAATACGGAAAGAGGCAATTTTTCAGTCATACGATTTTTCGTGAATTGGATCATATTAAAAAAAGATTTACTTATATTAAGTATATGAGAACCTGAGCTTAGTGAGGCACAAGGCTAAAATAGTAAAATACTATGTGAAAACTGATCTATTACCTGGTCTGCAAGACGAGTTGATAGACAGCTACAATATTGTTATCGTAATTTACTAATTTTAACTTAGTCTGGTATAAGGTTGTGTCAGTGTAATCCAAAGATCAAACACGCAACGCTAAAAACTAGTTTTAAAAAGTGTTTTTCCATTGCTCTGCGGCAGGTGTCCCTTCATGATACAAAAAGAGAAGAAATTTGAATTATGGTGTTATTAAAGCGAGTTTTCAATCAGACTACCCACATTTGATCCTGAAATGCGATTGGCTGAAATTCTGAATATTTAGACTCCATTTCGTTTTTTTATTGTTGTGGATTCTTGTTGAGAAACCACACAAAATAATAAATCACAAAAGCTGATATGGAGATAAAAAATGTAAGTTATATTGAACAAAAATATACAAACTGGAACACGGGTTAGTCAATTCAGGAATACTGTTAGTAGAAATCAATATATACAATTCCAATTTCGTTTCAAAGAATTAAATCTTGACAAAAGATGCATATAAAACAAATGTTGTCGATGCTTTAAAGTGAATAAATTTAAAATATATAAAGGCTAGTCAGTAGGGTGAATAAAGTAGTTGCCCACTCATGATCGGTCTCATAGGTCGGAGTTCAAGCGCAGATTAAAAGAAAATATCTCGAATCATCCAACTTTTGAAATCGAAACCGCGCTTCTGACCAAAAGAGCGCATGCAATTCACCTTCTCAGGGAACTGACCGACGCTTGGTGATGCACTCAGAGGCGGTGGATTCAGTTGTTTATTTCGACTCAACAAAAATGACAATTTTGATTTCACTTATTTTTATATTTTTTTTTCCCATTTTACAGGACCACTGCAACCAAAATTCAACACAAAATCAAATGCATGTGCACTAAAATGTTCAGGTAAGCGTAACTTTGGTTTTTCCAGTACTACTTTGAACTGATATATATTTTGATTACATATATTACGGAAAGTCCCAAAGATTAACGAAATGATTTTAACAACCGACATTTTTAATTTTTTTGTTTGAACATTATTTTTAATTGATGCTCGTATTTGAGTAGATATGATGTTTTTAATCAAACAGTACATTTAAATATAAATATTTATTTCTACCAACCTGATTATTTACAAAAAATTTATTACGAAAATGTGTGTCAATCAGCAGGATTTGAACCTGCCACCACTATCAACGTAGGGAAAGACACCAACTGAGTAGACGCATCTTAAACGGCTCGACCACGAATGATTCCACAGTCTAACCGAACTCAAATCAAGCCTTATAATAACAAAAATTTCGATTCTACGTAAATAATCATCTTTGCATTGAAATGTATCGTAACGTCAACAAATATAAGCATACAATTTTACGGAAAATCCCGAAGATTAACGAAATGGTTTAACAACCGACATATTTGACTTATTTCTTTGAACATTATTTTTAATCGGTACTCGTATTTGAGTAGATATTTTGCCGCCGGGTGTTGTCTTCAATGTCCAATACTTAAATACGCTCTATTCCTGATATTGATCATTTTAAAAAATGTTATCATACATACACACACACACACACACACACACGCACACACATATATATATGTGTGTGTGTGTGTGTGTGTGTGTGTGTGTGTGTGTGCACGCGTGCGCGCGCGTGTGTAGGATAAATTGTACTGGTTTTTCTTGCCAAAATTGGTGTTTTTTTTAGTAGTTTACAGGTAGAAAGTCATTTTTGGCAAGCAGATTTTTTGTCATAAAGTGTTTGATATCAAAATAAGGATTAAAAGGTTGTCACTTAGAGGTGAGCGGTGTTATTTCTGCCCTGACGACTTTGAAGTTTCGTGAGGGCATTATTGCAATGCCTTTACTCAGAAGAAGAAGAAAATGACTTTATCCTGAAGAGTTCAGATATCAAAAAAATGCCTTCACCAATCTTCGATGTAGGCACAACAGAAACAACACCGCACAGCTAAGCGACAACTTTCTCCACATAGATTATATATATATATATATATATATATATATATATATATATATCTGTGTGTGTGTGTGCGTGTGTGACACGTTATTTTAGCTTTAGTAATTCAAATTTCATAACTCCAAGTTGTTTTATCTGAAGTGATTGTTTTCTTATGTAAAACCTTTTTTCTAATCGGGCCAAAATGATTCCTTCATTTTTGACAAAAAGTCATTCTATATAAAGTCCTTCTTTCTTTTTTTTTTCTTTTTTTCTTTTTTTTAATCGTTTCACCCCGAGCAAGGCATTCCACTGCCACTATTGCGCAGGGAGTTGCATAGGGTCGGGGAAGTGATGGTTAGATATAGGAAATGTCAGAAGGAGGATGATAGACGGGTAAGGGTAGATTGAGGGTTTCGTTAAATGGTGAGAGTGTTTGAGAGAATAGATGCAAGTTAGTGTGTTAGGAGGTGTTTATTGACCTTACATTTAAACTCCTGGAGATTGTAGCTGTCGGGGAAGCAGGCATGTGGAAGGGAATTCCACAGGCGGAAAGCGCAAGAAAAGAATCTGTTGGAGTAGAAATTACGGTTACATCTTATCGGTTTCACTGTAAAAGCATGGGACCTAGTTGCTAATCTAGTATATCGTGTGAATTTGTACCTAGGCGGCACCAATGACCTAAGTTCATCGAAGCAGAAGCCGTGAAAGTACTGATAGAAGAGGCACAGGGAAGCCACGTCACGCCGGTGAGAGAGTGACTGCAGCCGGTCCGCCAAGTCAGGATCGATCACCAGTAAAATATTTTTAACGAAATTTTGAATCAACATTTCATCGCGCAAACTTCATGGTTCAAATTCTGTCATAATATTACACGTTATCGTGTCATTATTGCGGGTTATCAATTCCTTATGACACGTTATCGTGTCATTGTTCCAGAAGAATCGACGCCATAATCCAATCCTCATTTTAATCGATGCTCTGTACTGTAATGTAAAACAAGTTGTACTAAAACACTAACCTGTGTTTGGACCATAAAATATATTGAATGAGACTGGACTATCGGCTATAGCGTGGAGGAGCAATTAGCGGTCGTTGGTGCCTTTGTCAATAAAACTCATTCCAGGGAGAAAATAAAATAGAATTCTTTCCTTATTTAAAATTTCATTGAAACTTTATTTAAAAGTAAAAATCAAGTTTGTTCGTCATAAAAAACGACGAATTCAGGGAAAATAGAATTTTACAATTTCCCTAATCTTTGCTTTTTCAAATCCCAACCTTCTAAATGGAAAAATAATCGATTGCTTGAAATAAACAGAATGGATTAAAAAATAATGTTAATAAAAGTTTATTTCGCAAGTTGATCTAGAAAGTTCGTAAATTTTATTCTTGAATTGAAGCCAGACAATTTAATGAAAAACAACCAATCCCTCTGTAGATTAGCATTTTCTCAAGAATCAAGATTTTGTATTTGAAAATCATTGCGCCTGAAATTTGAAGAAAATAGTTGGCCAAAAATACAACTATTTTAAGGATGTCCCACAAACATCGAATTTTGTTTCTAGGTTCATGTTGCAACTACTAATGTTTTAAAAAGACATTTGAAGACGTTTCCTTATTTGAAAATGTTTCACATTTATCTGAACATGTGTTTCACATTTATTTGAAGATAGGTTTCACATTTATCTGAATACTAACAGTATGACCCGGCGTTGCTCGGGTGTAATGAAAGCTTTAAAACTAATCCATAGTCCTAGAGCTCAGACTGTTTGGATGTTGGCACGAAAGACTAAAAGGCAATAGTTGTTTCCAGTTAAAGCGAAACCGTAGACTGAAAGAAAAACGAATGGATGTAAGTCAAATTTTGATTTCTTGGGAAAGATATCAAATAAGTTTTTTTCGTTGTAAACTGAATAATGAAGGCTAAATAAGTCCTCTGAGTAAATGGTATGATGGCTGAGACTAAGAACTACAATTATACCTATTTAGAGCCAAACCCGAAGCAAAAACTAAAATAAAAGGGCTGAAAAAATACAGACATACAGGAAGATAAACAGACACGCACACAAACATCTTGCCTTTTATATATATATATATATATATATATATATATATATATATATATAATCGATTTTCTGCACTATTGTAAGAACTGCAACCTTGAAATTTCTGAATATCGTTTCTTATGTCTTTGTCTATGAGTGCATCAAATTTGATTAAAATCAGACCACTCCTTCTATAACCCGATTTTTTCGATTATCGATTTTCGATATTTATCGGGGGTACCTCGACACAAAACCTAGCTAAGAACACTCGCAGACGCTTATAGTACAAGTGATTAAATTTTCAAGAAAATCTGTTCAGCCGTTTCGGAGTGTATAGGTAACGGACACAGACACAGACACAGACACACACACACACATACAAAGTTCCATTTATAAATAAGTTTAGATTTAGATAGATATATGCAAAACCAAAATAGTAAGAATTCAACTGATATGTCTGATACGTTTCCGGAATTTTTGCTAAGAATCTCAAGGCTTTTTGGTATTTCTCTTTTCCGAATCAAATTACGAGTAACAAATATTTAAGTGTGTTTTGACGTGATTTTATTCTCATACAGCAGATTAAGATCTTTGAAATCTTTAACAATTTCAGACACCAACAAATTCGATTACCAACCAGGAAACGTCTACGAATTCTCTTACGATGCCAAAACAACAACAAAAATGAACGGTGCCTCCGAAGACTCTGCCGTTATCAGCATGAATGCCAAGGTTGAGATTGAACCCATCACCAAATGCGACCTTGTCATGAGGGTAAGTTAAAAAAAAAGATCAGTTTTCGGACAAACTATGCCTTCTCATTCAGAGACAATCAATAAATTCGATGTCATTTTTGGTAACTGAGCGTTATTCATGAGGAGAATGCAACCATATATTAGTTACAATACAAACAAGAGTTTAATCTCCATTACAAATGAAACCCGCTCAACCCAGGGACATTCTATCGCCCTCTTTTGATGCCTATCAGTGCCTCTAATATTTGAAAATACAATTTAATTTAATAGAATTTTCTATTTAATGTAGAAAGTATTTCTTTATTGATTTTTCTACCAAACTTAGTTATTCTTTCCCTTTTTTATATCCACCTCTCTTCGTCCTCTTCAGTTGCCTCCGATTCTTTTGTCTTTCTTCCTCTTTCCAATTTTATTCCCCCGATTGAAATACCGCTGTATATGGCCACGGATTTCGTCAAGGTTATCATAACAATAATCTTCATTTCATATTTACTAGATTCGGTCAATTAAAAATATTAAAGGTTGATCAATTACAGTCTAATCTTTGAAGAATTGATGTTTCATTCCAGATAAAGGACGCTTCCATTCGAGATTCTGAAGACCAACAGGATTCTCAGACTTTCAAGGAAGCCATGATGAAGCACGCCTTGAAGTTCTCATTCCAAGATGGCCGAATTGATCATATCTGTTCAACAGAAGAGGAATCAATATGGACCCTAAACATCAAAAGGGGTATCCTCTCCGCTTTCCAAAATTCAATGGACAACTTTGATCGCGACCAAAATCTCACTGAGGTACGTCCCATTCAGTTTAAAAATCATTTTCCATTATGAAAAAAAAAAAAAGAATTTGTAAAATGACATCTCTAATTGCCGCCCGTTCTAATAATTACTGCGTCTTTCTTTCTTTCAGACTGATGTTGTCGGTTCTTGTGATTCGAAATACAAAATATTAGATGAAGGTCGGAGAATAATGTCTGTAAAAAAGACGAAAGATTTGCTCAGCTGTAGCGACCGTCATGGTTACCGCCTGGCTGTGCAATCTATCGGATACAATGTACCTTCAGTGAGTATTTTTCACCTTCCATGTATTTCTTAATTTATTTTTGATACATTCCAAGTTTTTTAGCCGATTATCAGAGTAATGGATTCATCATATTTGTTACTTCATTTCCAGTTCGTTAAATCCCTTCCTCTGATGAAGAGTGAATATACATGTACCCAGACATTGGATCTCGGTTCAAACATCTTGCAAAGTTCAACGTGTTCAGAGGAACATGTGTTCAGGCCATTCTCTTCTGGAAATAACGGTGCCATGACCAGCAGTGAACAAACTTTGACCTTCACCAACAAGAAAAGGGCTGGACGTCCACCTCGTGGTTAGTTTGTTCATTCTTTGCTTTTGGTTTTTCATTGTCTTTTGATGTTTAAGACATGCGAAGAGCATTGACTCTCATTTTATACCATTGCGAAATCAATTGAGAATTAATGTATTTGCTTGTATTCAAATAACTTCTAACAACATACAAGATGATTAATCATGGCCGTCATCTTTTTCAAATAACTTTAACCAGATCATCCTCTATGTAAATTAATGAATTAATATATTTTCGGACAAATGAAGTAGACATATTTTCTATTTATACATTTTAAATTTTGCCATTGTTTTAGAACAATTTAACCAAAGAAGTACGCTGCTGTTCCATCATCAAGATGACATTCCGAGTAAGCAAGATAGGGAAAATAAAATTGAGGGTAAATTACAGGAACTCTGTCAGAAAACAGTCGAAGATATTCGCCCTGAAGTTCCAGAAATGGTTAACCAATTGATTGAGCATATGCGCCATGTTGACCGAGATGTTCTTTCAAGAGTTTACAAGAAAATCAACCAAAAGACCATCTGTGCTCGCAATGCTGATCGTATCAAGTAAGTATTTCGCTTTTGACTTCAGTTTCACTACTTTCTTTGATAGGTTACCACGATTCAATCAATTTTCATAAGAGATTAGAAGATATGTTGACTTATGAAATGAGTTTTCTCTCATGTCCAGATCGGCAATTTGACTCAAGCTTCAAACTCAATTACTTATATATCAATAACAAAGTTATCGACTCAAATACACAAAGATTCAAAATAAAACATCAAATCCATGGGTTGAATGAGTCGATTTTAGATTCAGTATTCAAATATTTATCAAAATGCATATTTTAAATTATTTTACAGGCAATATTTCCACGATGCAATTCCCATGGTAGGAACTGAAGCTTCAGTTGGCATGATCCAAGACCTCATCTCCAGGAAACGTGTCACTGGCAGTGAAGCTGAAATGTGGCTCTTGTCTTTATCATTTGTCCATCATCCTACAAAAGAGATGGTTGCAGCCGCTATGGTAAGGCACATAATTACACACACATTTAATCAATTCTTTGTGTTTATATATTAAAACACCACTGAAATTATTGATAATTTATTATGAATTCTAGTCAAATATTTAAATCAATATTTGTGAAACAATTTCGTTTGTTTCTAGCCTTTGTTGAACGAACGTGATGTCTCTGGAAATACTCTACTCGCTGTGTCTTCTCTGGCAAGCAGTTATTGCAATGTACGACCTGACTGCGGAAAAGATTCCGAAATCACTACTCTCCTCAGAAAACTGATTGATCACACCCACGATTGCAACACCCAGGATGGTGATGCCAGAAGAATTATCTTTGCTCTTCGAGCAATTGGCAACATTGGTCATTCACGTGAGGCTGTATCTCATTTGTCTCGCTGTTTCACTCGTAGAGATGTTCGTGAAGAAATAAGAATTGCAGCTATGGACGCTTTCCGAAGAATTCCATGTGATGCTATGGTAAGTTGAACCATTTTTGCTTTTCCTTCATTTCAAACATTTAAATATTATTATAAAATTTATTAAATTTAGCAATACTAAAATAATTCCTTAAGTTCAATTTAAAATTATCTATTCGTACAGATCTCAAAATAATTGCTTATGAAATTTCTTTGACAATTTAGTTTAAGAATTTGGCGGTTTTTGGAATATTCCGCAGAAAGAATACAATTGCGTTGTTTTGGGATTATAATAAGCAACTGAGTAAATAACTTGAATGTTTGTGTTACTTTGTATAGCGATCCGATTTGATGGGTGTCTTCCGTGATGAGTCTGAGGATTCCGAACTCCGTCTCAACGCATACATTGCTCTGATGAAGTGTCCAAGTCGAAACGTTTTGTCTGAAGTGCGTCAAGTGTTAGAGAAAGAAAAATCCAACCAAGTCGGATCGTTTGTGTGGTCTCATCTGACAAACCTGATGGAAACATCGGACCCACACCTTCAGGATATTCGTAACATTGTCCAAGACGAAGAACTTAAGAAAGAATTCAACCTTGACCAAAGGAAATTCTCCAGAAATTACGAAGGATCCTTTTTCCTTGATTCAATCAACATGGGTGCCAAAGTAGACAGCAATGTCATCTTCTCGCAGAAATCTTTCGTACCAAGATCGGCCAACTTGAACCTTACCATTGACTTATTTGGTCAGGCTATCAATTTCATGGAGTTTGGAGGTCGAGTCCAAGGCGTGGAGAAAATTCTGGAGAACTTTTTTGGACCAAATGCGGCGAAAGAACCAAAAGCAAAGACAAAACCACCATTAAATGTAAGTAAATAAAAGTAATTTTTAAAATAAATATATTAAAGTCATATCTTCCTCTCTCTCTCTCTCTCTCTCTCTCTCTCACACACACACACACACACACACACACACACACACACACATATGTGTGTGTGTGTGTGAAAAGTGTATGTATATAATTATAAATATCTATATATATATATATATATATATATGCAATTTGTTATATATATTATATTATTTATATATTATATATGCGTGGTACTTATTTAAAAGCGATCAATATCAGTGATAGAGCTGACATATTCATATAGATAGGTGTGAGTTTGTAACCCTGGTTTTCAAGCTCTTCGGATCTTCAGACAAACTGATTAATTTTTAAAACAATTGGTTATATGTAGGGTTGCGTATATTCGTGTATCTTTGTGGAAGTGGGGGAAAATCTGTCGTCATGACAGACGCAGACATATATATATATATATATATATATGTACACCCATTGACGCCCATTTGTACATTTGTACATATATATATATATATATATATATATATATGTCTGCGTCTGTTTCGCTGTATCATAGCTCATCAGTACGGTTAGACTCCGACTGCTTTTAACCCAGGATTGAAACCCGACCGAATTGGCGTCAGTCGGCGATTCTATCTCTGGGCTATAGGCTCTCCGTAGAAGAAGGCATACTTTTTAACGTGTATATTATCATTATACACACCCAATAGCCAGAGTGCTCTAATTCATTACTGAATGAGCGATGCGTACATGCCAGAGTAGCTACTGTTTTTCAAAGTCTACCATTCGTCCAGAGTGCTCAATCCGGTTGTGTGTGTATATATATATATATATAGTGTAAGAAAGTGACAGAACATGTAGATTTTAAACCCACTGTTCAAGCATTTACTTTTATGAAAAGCCCTCGATACAGAGTAGAGCTTTATATTGTAATAGTTGTTACAATGGTTTATAAAAGCATAGTATCACTACACAAAAATTCTCATGTTTCAGAGCACAACCGCTCCTCTTCGGGTGATTTGTCGAACTGAAAATAATTGGTGGAAACGATTTATTTTTGGGAATGTGATAATTACGTGATGTGGGAGATGGGAATTTAGTATGTCTAAGATGGTGCGTCGGTAGTTTGTAATCATAGAGATACAGATTTGGGTTAGGAGATGGAGGCGAGGTGGCTTAGTTCTAGACAGGTCACTTTTTAGTTTTATCTGGGTAAATCGCATAGTGGGATCTTAGATTTTTTAAATGGGTAGACACTTTTTATTTGACTACTGTCTATGAGTGGAATGAAATAGAGTAACTTTTTAGTATTGTATGGGTTTATTTTATTAATATAATATTTATTTTTTTATATTATTTTCTATTAATAGCATGCACCACACAAGTACCCTTTCACGATCCCTTAGGCAATGTTTATACGCAAATAGATGGTATTGCGATGAGATCTCCTTTAGGCCCCCTCTTTTCTAATTATTATATAGCAAATTTAGAAAATAAAATAATTAATGACAACAATAAACCCTCTACATATGTAAGATACGTAGATGACATCTTTGTTTTAGCTAAGAATATCGATCAAATTATATATCTTAAAAACAAATTTGAAAGTCACTCCGTCGTCAAATTTACATTAGAACTTAATATTAATGACAAAATCCCATTCCTTGATGTATTTACTGATTCTAGCACACATAGATTTATAACTTCTCTATATAGGAAACCAACTAGCATAAATTCGTGTCTTCTTAATTATAATAGTGAATGGCCCCAACGATATAAGTTAGCTGTTATAAAAAAAACTTACTTCAACGCATACAAATGATACCTTCTTCCAAATCTATATTTTATAAAGAATTACACAACATTAAGCAAACACTTGTCAATAATGGTTTCCTAACTCCGTTATTGATCAACAAATTAAAATGTATCTCAACAAAGTTAATAATAGCTCTAAAAATATTGATAATATTAATAATAATAGTGTACATCAAAATAAACATAACACTATTAACTTATACTATTGCAACCAAATACATAATAATTACAAACAAGATAAAAAAAAACTCTCAAAAACATAATACGTAAAAATGTTAAACCAGTGGATAGTAAAAATCAAATTAAACTCACTATATATTATAAAAAATTCAAAACAATTAACCTCATAGTCTCTAATAACCCTACAAGCACTAAACTAAATTCTCTACAAAAAAACAAAAAAAAACAATGTAGTGTACCAATTTACATGTCCATTAAGAGATTGCATCTCTGATACTAATAAGAAACCAAGTACATATATTGGTTTTACTACAACCACGCTCTCCCGTAGACTTACATGTCATCTTTCTGATCAGAGTACGATTAAACAACATTTCTCTGAAAAGCATAAACATGTAGGTAATATCAGACAGATTTTAGTCAACAATACGGTGATCCTTACTCATATTACATAGTAAGAGGAACCTTCAGATATTGGAGGCCATATACATCAAATCTAAGCAACCAACACTTAATAAAATCACCTTTAAATCCGGACATAACACGTTACATTGCATTTGAATACATGGTTTTGTTGTCATTTCGGGCTATCACGCGGTGTGACGTCATAGAACCGCATTGCAAATTAGAGAACTGCGTTTGTTATTTTTGCTAACTATTGCCGTTGCCTAGCGGAGTTTTATGTCAACACAAAATAAAATCGTTGGTGATGGTGGATGTTATTGAATTACCGTCTAATTAACCTCTCTGAAGATGGCTCATGTGAGCCGAAAACTTAGAAGCAAATTAATAAAAAATTATCCAAATGTTGGAAAATTTTTGTCTTTATTTTCAACTGAAATTAAAGCCAAAATACGATTAAACATAATAGACATTCATTGTCTCTTATATTTAACAGCATATGTTTAGAAAATTATTTGCTGCCTCGATACACTAGATTTTTTTATTTTGTGGATGAAACATGGATATTAATTAACTTTTGGAGAAGATTATTTTATCTGAGTCAGGTATCTAGTGGAGACATATAATACTTCAAATGGGTAAATAATTTTAATTGTAAGTTGATTTTTATATTAGAGCACGAGTTATAACTGATACCTTTTGATTAATTAAATTTTAACGAAAAATATTTTCGATGTTTACATAACACTGTTAATTCATTCCTACGGAATTCACCATTGTTGGGGTACCTTAGAATGCGCAGCTTTTCACTCAGGCATAAAAAGGGCAGAGTTACAGATTCTAATTTTTTCCAGGATCTTCCATTGTCATTCAGTTACATTTAACTGAATCACATTTAACTGCCTGATGATGGTGCACCAAAACTTGATAGCTCTTGTGTTGCAGTATGCTACTATTATAACAGTATGTATGTATGTATGTATGTATGTATGTATCTATCTATCTATCTATCTATCTATCTATCTATCTATCTATATCTGTTCATATCTATCTATATATCTACTTCCATCTGTTCATATCTATCTATCTATCTATCTATCTATCTATCTATCTATCTATCTATATATATATATATATATATATATATATATATATATTTATACGCTCTCACACCCCGATTGAGGACTATGGAGGAATGGAAGACTTCGAAAGAACAGTAGCTACTTACGCATTCAGTAATGAATTTGAACATTCTCGGATACTGGCGTGTGTTTACATTGTATATAACACCTTCCTCTATCGAGTGCCCATAGCTCGGGGTTTCAGTCCGTACTGGGATACAGCGAAACAGATCTGTCTGCGGATGACCATCTATCTATCTATCTATCTATCTATCTATCTATCTATCTATCTAGTCATCCAAAGATAGTTCTGTTTCGCTGTATCACAGCTCATCAGTACGGTTAGACATCCGTTTGTTTTTACCCAGGGTTGAAACCCAACCTAACTGACGTCAGTAGAAGGGAGAAGATATATATATATATATATATATATATGTGGAGAGAGACAGAGAGAGAGAGAGAGAAAGAGAGAGAGAGAGATATGATAAGAAAGTGAAAGAACAGATAGTTTATAAAAGCATTATATCACAGCACAAAAATTTTCATGTTTCAGAACAATATTGTTTTTCTTCAGCTGATATTCTAAAATAAATGGTGAAAATGATTTATTTAGAAAATATAAAATGAATTCCTGATTATTCAGATAATTAAGGAGTGGTAGTTGGAGGATGTTAATAATTAAGGAGTGGTAGTTGGAGGATGTTGATTTCCAAATTCTTCTTCTCTTAGTTTCTAGCCAGGTCCGAAAGGCTCGGCCTGTCCTACTATTTAACCAATAGGTGGAGGTAAGAAATAGATTGATATCTTCTCAAAAATATTTGTGCGAAATTGAATATAACGAACTCGACTGAAGTTCGATCTTGACTCTCTAATTTTTCGTATTGAGCTGTTGTCCATTATACAACCCGTACATTCATTTATGATTGGCAACCGGTCTAGGAGGAGGTAATACTCCGAATTCCAAATAGTATATAGCTATGGCGTAAACACATGCTGGAAACATTTTTTTAACAATTTTGTTTGATGTTAATTTTCTTTCGACTCTATTTACATTGTTCGAACTGTTGTCCTTATCTTTATTGTCATATTCATCACTTTTCTGTCGTTCAACGCTCCGGCCTTCTTCGGATGATATGCATTGGAATTTCGAACAGAACCCATTATTTAGTCTCCAAGGATACATGGGCCAGTGACCTTTTTTTTTTCTTTTTTTTTTTTTTGCGCGAACGAAATACCGCAAAAGAATACTAGATTTTACGATCTCTATGATCTTTATGCTCGTTATAGTGCAGTAGATATCAGCTCGGAACGAAGAACTGGAGAGCCGAGTTCGAATTCTTGTTAAATTAATTGCATTCACATGCACTCAAATACGCTTGGAAAATATATTAACCCATCTCTTCCCTCCATGGATCAAAAACAGGACAGATTGGGTTCTATAGCCTTGGCTGGCTACCGGTCTTCCACAGAAAGTAATAGCAACCTACCGAGAGAAAATCTTTTCCCAGTCAGTTATACTTCGAACGAGACATGATCGCCCAAGTGTGTATCACGTATGGCACTTAATCGACTGAATCTCAACTACGATTCTCCTACGACTGCATCGATATTTTTTAAAATTGTTGATATCAAATTTTAATCAGTTTCTTTTTATTTGTTTTCTTTTCCAGTTTGATAAAAATATGGATGCGTTCCGTGCGTCTGCTTATCTGAGAGTTTTTGGAAACGAACTTCGTTATTGGGATGATAAATCCTTGAATGAATTGCAGTCTTCGCTGAAGAGATTTATGCAAATGCAGTCCTTGTCATTCAGTAAAACTATGACCCTTCTTGATAGCCGTATGATTATTCCCACCTGCGTCGGTCTGCCCCTCAACCTCACTATTTCTACCACTGGAAGTATTTCTCTTGATGCTAAGGCATCATTTCAACGGCCAAAATATGAACTAAATATCGATTTTAGACCAAGGTAAATCCTTTATCACATTTGAACCACATTTGTTTATAGAGGAACTGGAAAATAATGATTTCGTCAAAAGTTTTCGTTAAATGACATCGAATGCAATCTTATAATATTTGTAACATTGATATTTACAGTGCTTCAATCCAAGTGAAAGGCGAAATGTCTGTCGATGCACATGTGTCGAGAGCTGGTCTAAAGATGGTAACAGTTGCCCATACAAGCACCGGAGCTAAACTGGATATTCGTAATAACAAATTTGATTTACAGATTCCTCAAAAGAAGATGGAAATTTTCAACCTCAAGTAAGTTTGCTGAAGAAAAATTTCTTTTCAACATTTTGCCTTGCATTTAATTTCTTGTTTTATTAATTCAATAACCAATTTTGTTCAAAAAAGGACTTTGATTTTTCTTTACTTTTTCAAGGAGTGATTTCTACATCGTCCACCGAAATGTCGAAAAAAGACAGAGAATGATTGTCGATAATGTGAAGAAACACGAGATTTGCACCGGCAAATTGATGAAACAAGTAACAGGTCTTACTTTCTGTCAAAGTCTCAAGTTCCCAAATGCTTCACTTCATAAAGAGGCTCCCTTCTTTCCATTCACTGGTCCAGTTGTCTACGATCTTTATATGATTAACGAAGATGCTCCAAACGGATACCAAATAGAGGGATTTACCAAGGTAAAATTATTTTCAATATAAATTATTTTATTTGGAGTAGATAGACTAAACTATCGCCCGGTTCATACTCCATCCACGTCGATTGAACAGGTGAAGAGGCTCATCCCTTGTTCTCTGTCTAGGATGTGGCTTCCGGCTTTCTCTTTTCCAATCTTTTCACTCTTTTCTTTTATTTACTTTTTTTTCAATTGGAGTAGATAGACTAAACTATCGCCCGGTTCACACTCCACCCATGTCTATTGAACAGGTTAAAAGGCTCATCCCTTGTTCCCTGTCTAGGATATGGTTTCCGGCTTTCTCTTTTCCAATGTTTTCACTCTTACGTAGCCCCCTGCACATCAGTGGCGTTACCGCCTTGCTCGGGGTGATATGATTAAAAAGAAAAAAGAAAAAAAAGTAGTTCAATGAAATATTGCTGCCATATTTGTAGTGGAGCCGTCGATTCTTCACTTTTCACTATGGCTGAATTTTTTAATTTACTCAGCCTTGCGGTTGAATAATTATTGCCCTCCAACCTCTTTTCTATTAGTCTTTTGCATCTCTGTTGCTATTTTCATGGTGGATATTCAAACGAACTATATGCTATAGTGACGACAATTCCAGACTTTCACCAGACCATGTCGATTCAACCTTATTCTATTCCTATAGCATTAGTAAGGAGAAGGCTCCACTCAGACAACTTCTTTCTCAGAACTGTTTTATTTTGGAACAAAATCCGGAAAGGATGCTTCTCAGATCGCTACAACTATAATCCCTTTAAATCTTTAATTCACCGTTATATAACCTACATATCGTCAGAGTGGGTATCATTTACTCTCCCCTTGGACGAACTTATAAGAACTTCATTCAGTAATCCTCTACCTTAAAGGCTTTTTGAATTTATATTGAGTCGATTTATATTGAGGATGTGCGCTGTGGTGCAGTCAATATCGGCTCGGAACGAGAAATCGAAGAGCCGAGTTCGAATTCTAGTTGAATTCGTTGCATTCACTTACGCGCAAATACCCTTGGGAAAGGTATTAATCCGTCTCTTCCCTCCCCCCAGTTATGAGTCAAATAACAAGACAGGTTGGGTTCTATAGCCTTGGCTGGCAACTAATCTACCGTAGAAAGTAACGGCAATCTACTGGGGATAATCTTCTGCCCAGTCAGTCATATCTCTTTCAAGACATGATCGCCCAAACCGTATAGCATGCATGGCACTTAACTGACTGAATGAAGATAATAGTTGGAATCATGATTAAGGGGGATCAGTTTTCTATTGTTATGAAGTAATAAACTGATCCCCCAGTAATTACTACTTAATAACATAATACATCGCTTCCCCCTAGCTATGAGTCAAATAACAGGACAGATTGGGTTCTATAGCCTTGGTTGGCAACCAGTCTACCGCAGAAAGCAATAGCAACCTACTGCGGGATAATCTTCTGCCCAGTCAGTCATGTCTCTTTCAAGACATGATCGCCCAAACGTGTATCACGTATGGCACTTAACTGACTGATTGAGTCGACAATATTAAAAATCTCCTTACACATCAGAAGTTTAAAATCTTCTCTTATATTGGCCTGTGTGTGGAGCCCCCGCTATCGATTCTCTTCGGGGTAGTAAACCATTACAAAAGAATCACGAAAAGAATTTTCATTAGTTTTTGAAAAAATTTTTTAAAAGTTCTCCAGCATTTGCATAATTTTTTTCATTTTTAATATCAAACAACATTCTTTTAAAATCAGAATTGCTTTGTAAGAAACTATTTTTAAGTAAGTTGCATAATAATTAAAGATTTCTTAATAATAAGCGATAGAAACGCTGTTCCCTCGTCATAAAGCTTAAGCAATTTTATTGTCTTTTCTAGAAGCTGCCCTATTCAATAAATATCGACACTCCTGCCTCAAAAACGCAAAGGCGAATCTCGTTAACGACTGCCATCAGGAACAAAAACGAAATGGAAGTAACTCTGATCTCACCGTGGAAAAACATTCAGTTCGATGGTGAGACCTTTTCCTTTATTTATTCTTATTAATAGTAGTAGTAGTAGTAGTAGTAGGAATAATAATAGTTTTATATTCAAGTCTGTCTGTCTGTCTGTCTTTGGTCAAGCTATCTCAACACACACTAGATGGATTCGGATGAAACTTTCAGGTATAATTGGCCTCATGACTGGCACGGAATGATTAGGTTTTGAGTTCGATCCGGTACAAGATACAGTTTCTGGGTTACTTTTCCAGGGATTTTACTAATATTTTTTGTACGTTTCTCATGCCAAATACTGAATTAATACTGCTAAACTGCTTTACATTTTGCGAATTCAATATTTCATGCGAAAATATTATTTATAACATAAATTGAATATTTATTATCCAAAAAATAAAAAAAGGTAAAATACAGAAAAAAAAAATGAGCCAAAAAGCAATTTTGGGATATTAAAAAGTAAAAACGAAATCATCGAAAATTTTCTCAGCCTAATTTTGAATATTTTGAATATTATTTACTTATTTTACTATATATATATATATATATATATATATATATATATATATATATAAAGTAAAATAAGTAAATAGTATTAAAAATTAGGTTGCAAAAATTGTCAAAGATTTCGGTTTTACTTTTTAATATATATATATAACAACTACAGCCAAATAAATGTGAAAATAAATGTTTGTTGTATATTTGTATGAAATTGAAATTCAACTAAAAATTAGCTACTATATTAGAAAATAAGCAGTGTTGTGTTATAAGCATTACTTTTAATGAAATCTCTTTTTTCGTAGAAACAAATTGTTTTGTTTTAAAAATGTCATTAATATAATTAATATTGAATAAATGGGTCAGTAGCTATAATGCAAGATCCGTTAGATTGATTCTGCTGAAACTGTCTGAGATGATTGGCCTTATGACTGACATGAATTGATTAGATTTTGAATTCGATCTGGTGCGGGATAAGTTTTCTGGTTTATTTTTCCGCTTTTTTTTAAAATATTATTTTTTGTATCTTTTATGGTTCATTTTAAGGGTGCATTTAATTTTGAGAGTAATCGATTTATTTATTTATTTTTTATTTTCACTTTTCATAGCGGTCAAGTTCATTACAATTATTCTCATTTTAATAATCATCTTTTGCTAATCGCTATGTGGCCGTATTGCCATGGCGGAGGTTAGCAGTCTTTGAATGCTCTTATTATTATTATTATTATTATTGTTATTGTTATTATTATTAGTAGTAATAGTAGTAGTACCAACTTCTTGTTTTTTCCTTTCTGTGAAAGTTGCAAATATTCCAATGCAGATATTAGCCCATCATGTCATTCCTAGATTTATATTCAGTAGATGCTAACATCGTGAAACCTGATACAAGATGGTTAACTGTTTCTGGACATTTATAACAAAATCTGCATTTCGGATTGGCACAATTTTTCAGTATGTGTGCTTGGTAATTTATAGTAAGCATTAATTCTCTCCAACAAAAAATAAAACCTTTGGTTTCAGCTTTTAACCCTGCACTACGTAGCGACTGATGGGTACGGAGTTTATTGTCCTCCGCTTGTTTGGTAAGGACAGAATATTGGACCGTGAAGAGGTTTATCTTGCCATCGTTTCTGTATCTGGTCAAATGCATTTACCTTTGATTTTTCCCTTTGCAGTGTGTGTATTATATTTTATTTTCATTTCTTCACGCACTTGAAATTCCATTTTGAACTTATTTCCTACTTCTTTCTTATTCTTTGACACAGAACATCATCAAGTCTTCTGTAGTTTACATGTTTCTTTGAAGGCCTATTGCTGTAGTTTTGTAAGATAGTTCTAGTTGAACTAATCCTCTTCCTCCTTTGGCTCTAACCAAACATATTATTATTATTATTATTATTATTATTATTAGTAGTAGTAGTAGTAGTAGTAGTAAGTCATTTTTCATCATATTTCAATTTCTGTTATGGTCACACTATCAACCAAGACTGCGGGAAGACCTAAGGCAGGTCCTGGCGTCTCGTAATGTCTCCATTTCATGTTTTTTCTATCTTCCCTATCATCCCTAGCGTTACATAGAGAAAGTTTTCCTTAGTGTGTGGGCTGTACTTAATAAGACAATTTTTTGTATATCTCTTAAGCTGGGGTTTCCAGGGATTTTTTCTTTCAATTTGTTGTTTTGTTCCATTTTTATCACTCCAAGTGCACCTACTATCACTGGCACAACTCTTGTTTTCCATTTCCACATTTTTTCTATTTCAATTTCCAGGTCTTTATATTTTGACAAGTTTTTCAAATTCCTTGGTTGCTATGTTACAATCCGCTGGACAAGCCATATCAATTAATATACAATTTTTTTTCTTTCTGGTTTTTAACAATAATGTCCGGCCTATTTGCTTCAATTTTTCTGTCTGTGTAGATGGTGTAATCCCATAGAATGGTGACATCTTCTATTTCTGTAACCGGTGCCGGGTGATGTTCATACCAGAGTTTGTTTACAGATTTTCCATAGTGTTTGCACATTGTCCAATGTAAATATTGCCCCACTCTATCTATCTATCTATCTATCTATCTATCTATCTATCTATCTATCTATCTATCTATCTATCTATCTATCACTCTGTTCATTATCTATCTATCTATCTATCTATCTATCTATCTATTTATCTATCTATCTATCAGTCTGTTCATTATCTATCTATCTATCTATCTATCTATCTATCTATCTATCTATCACTCTGTTCATTATCTATCTATCTATCTATCTATCTATCTATCTATCTATCTATCACTCTGCTCATTATCTATCTATCTATCTATCTAATTTCCGTCTGTTCATTATCTATCTATCTATCTATCTATCTATCTATCTATCTATTTCTAATTTCCGTCTGTTCATTATCTATCTATCTATCTATCTATCTATCTATCTATCTATCTATCTATTATTATTATTATTATTATTATTATTATTATTATTATTCCAAATGCTTTAGTACACATTTTTAGGCCTATATATTCTTCGGTCACTCAATACTGTAGGAATTTCTTACATTAATTATTTTAAACATTACACTTTTATTGTTTTGAAAAGTTTTAAAAAAAGGAAAAATGTATGGGAGAAAGTTTAAATTTCTTGACTCAAATGTTTTTAATTTAGAGAAATTTATAAAACAATAATTACAAAATCCAATAAAATTTTAAAATTTTAGAGAAGCTCAGATCTAAAAACTAAAATAAAAAACATAATTGTAAGAGATAACCGGTACTATAATTTTATTCAGAAGTCCCCGGTTTTGGTGCTCAATTGAGGCAGGCTGAAAAATACATCGGCTGAATTATACTGGTCCAAACAACCAAAAATGAGAATAGCATTAATTAAATATTTGAAATAACTTATCTTTATTCTTTTTTCTTTTTTCTGTGTGTTGTGGCGCAGTGGATATCGACTCGGAACGAGAAATCGGAGAGCCGAGTTCGAATTCCAGTTGAATCCATTGTATTCACTTACGCGCAAATACCCTTGGGAAAGGTATTAATCCGTCACTTCCCTCCAGTTATCGGTTAAATAATAGGACAGATTGGGTTCTATAGCCTTGGTTGGCAACCAGTCTACCGCAGAAAGCAATGGCAACCTACTGCGGGATAATCCTCTTCCCAGTCAGTCATGTCTCTTTCGAGACATGATCGCCCAAGCGTGTATCACGTATGGCACTTAACTAACTGATTCTTTTTTCTTGTATTTGATCTCAGATTTTCCAAAAACAAAGTTGAATTCACACAATAATATCATCAATTCTAATCAGAGCTTCAATCTTCATTTAATTTCTAATGTTAGAAATTTACGCAAGTAAAAATTGTTTTTAAATTTAGAATGAACTTTCTCAAAAGGTCAATTAAAATGTTTTAATCAACAAACTATAAGATCAGAAATAACTAAAAACCTTTTAAACTAGATTAATTCCAACAAGTTGTTAACTAACATGAATGAGTATATCGAGGTTGTGTCCGCGTAACGGATCTCCGGTGCTTATAGACATCCGTCTGCTATTGCGATCATGAAGCGCGGTAAATTGGAAAATAAACTGTATTTTCTTGATTCTTTTCGTCGCCTCCGAATCAATTTAGAACGGCCTAATATGTGAATTGCGATTGGTGTGACAATTGGATCTTTTTGCCTTAGTGCAACCCACACTTCATTAGCAGGGTTAGATGATCACTTTTCACAAAGCTAATTTTTGTTCTTTACTTTTTTAACAGGTGCTTTTCTTAATACTCAAGACATGAAAAAATTAAGTGGGAAGTACTCTGTCGGTGGTCGAACACAGTTGGCTTTTTCTGCTCAGCTTGGTATAAAAAGTCTGAAAGATTCATTGACATTGAAGCCTCAACTGGAGATTACAATCCCACAGAAAAACCTAAAATATAAAGGGATCATTGACATCACTCCCGGCAAAAGTTTTCTGGTGGACATGAACGCCAAAGGTTTTACAGACGATACTATCAACTTGAAAGGTAAGAATGACAGGGAATCCTACAATGGTCAATTTTTTATTTCTTCACTTTATATTGAGTCAATTAAGTGACATACGATTGGGCGATCATGTCTCGAAAAACTGGGAAAAAGAATTTCCCGCAATAGGTTGCCATTACTTTCTGCAGTAGACAAGTTGTCAACTAAAGCTATAGAACCCAGTCTGTCTTGCTATTTAACCCATAGATGGAGGGAGAAGAGACGGGTTAATACCTTTCCTAATGCTATTTGCGCGTAAGGGAATGCAACGAATTCAACTGGAATTCGAACTCGGCTCTCCGATTTGACGTTAGGAACCGATATCCACTGAACAACAACAAACATATTTTGAACTCAACTTTATAAAATATAATTTAATTCTATGAAATCTTTCTTTCTTGCTATATATATATATATATATATATATATATATATATGTGTGTGTGTGTGTGTGTGTGTGTGTGTGTGTGTGTGTAGAAAGATATATATATGTGTGTGTGTGTGTGTGGTACGGAAAATCCCGAAGATTAACGAAATGGTTAAACAAACGACATATTGAAATTATTTGTTTGAACATTATTTTTAATCGATACTTCCGATTTGAGTAGATATTCTGTTTTTGATCAAACAGTATATTCATATCTACCGGCCTGATTATTTTATTTACCATAAATTTTGTACGAAAATGTACGTCATTCGAACCTGCGACCTCTATCAACTTAGGGGAATTGCTCAGGCGCGGCTTAGACCACTCAACCACGAATGATACCACAGTCTAAACGAAGTCAAATCAAGCCTATATAACACAATTTTTGATTCTACACAAATAACCATCTCTGCACCGGAATGTAACGTAATGTCATCAAATGTAAACATACAATGTTACGGAAAATCCCGAAGA
>JBBBDQ010002163.1:0-7500 GCA_037127315.1 Ascarosepion bandense | reverse complement strand
TCTATCTATCTATCTATCTATCTATTTCAGTCTGTTTATATCTATCTATCTATCTATCTATCTATCTATTTCAGTCTGTTTATATCTATCTATCTATCTATCTATCTATTTCAGTCTGTTTATATCTATCTATCTATCTATCTATCTATCTATCTATCTATCTATCTCAGTCTGTTTATATCTATCTATCTATCTATCTCAGTCTGTTTATATCTATCTATCTATCTATCTATCTATCTATCTATCTATCTATCTATCTATTTCAGTCTGTTTATATCTATCTATCTATCTATTTCAGTTAGTTATATCTATCTATCTATCTATTTCAGTCTGTTTATATCTATCTATCTATCTATTTCAGTCTGTTTATATCTATCTATCTATTTCAGTCTGTTTATATCTATCTATCTATCTATTTCAGTCTGTTTATATCTATCTATCTATCTATTCAGTCTGTTTCTATCTATCTATCTATCTATTTCAGTCTGTTTATATCTATCTATCTATCTATTTCAGTCTGTTTATATCTATCTATCTATCTATTTCAGTCTGTTTATATCTATCTATCTATCTATTTCAGTCTGTTTATATCTATCTATCTATCTATTTCAGTCTGTTTATATCTATCTATCTATCTATTTCAGTCTGTTTATATCTATCTATCTATCTATCTATTTCAGTCTGTTTATATCTATCTATCTATCTATCTATTTCAGTCTGTTTATATCTATCTATCTATCTATCTATTTCAGTCTGTTTATATCTATCTATCTATCTATCTATTTCAGTCTGTTTATATCTATCTATCTATCTATCTATTTCAGTCTGTTTATATCTATCTATCTATCTATCTATCTATTTCAGTCTGTTTATATCTATCTATCTATTTCAGTCTGTTTATATCTATCTATCTATTTCAGTCTGTTTATATCTATCTATCTATTTCAGTCTGTTTATATCTATCTATCTATTTCAGTCTGTTTATATCTATCTATCTATTTCAGTCTGTTTATATCTATCTATCTATTTCAGTCTGTTTATATCTATCTATCTATCTATTTCAGTCTGTTTATATCTATCTATCTATTTCAGTCTGTTTATATCTATCTATCTATTTCAGTCTGTTTATATCTATCTATCTATTTCAGTCTGTTTATATCTATCTATCTATTTCAGTCTGTTTATATCTATCTATCTATTTCAGTCTGTTTATATCTATCTATCTATTTCAGTCTGTTTATATCTATCTATCTATTTCAGTCTGTTTATATCTATCTATCTATCTATCTATTTCAGTCTGTTTATATCTATCTATCTATCTATCTATCTATTTCAATCTGTTTATATCTATCTATCTATCTATTACAGTCTGTTTATATCTATCTATCTATCTATCTATCTATTTCAGTCTGTTTATATCTATCTATCTATCTATTTCAGTCTGTTTATATCTATCTATCTATCTATCTATTTCAGTCTGCATATCTATCTATCTATCTATCTATCTATCTATCTATTTCAGTCTGTTTATATCTATCTATCTATCTATCTATCTATCTATCTATCTATCTATCTATCTAAGTCTGTTTTTATCGATCTACCTCGTATTGTTTCTATTTATTTACCTCAATCTGTTTCTATTTACCTTAGTTTTTTTTTACCTCTCTATTCCAGTCTGTTATCTGTCTATCTATCTCTATCTATCTAGCTATCTTATATAGAAATTCACAACCACTATGATTTATATGAAAAACAGATGTGTATCTCTAGTCAACCACTCAAAAAGGAAGAATAGTCTAAAATTAAACTTAGAGATAACTTTTGGAACAAATTCGAGGCACACTCTATTTGATTTCTCAAAACATAGAAATAAATAGAAAAATGAATATATATATATACATATATATAAAATTTTGTACTCATAACAATTTATATATATATATATATATATATATATATATATATATATATATATATATATATATATATATATTGTTATGAGTACAAAATTTTATCACACCAAAAAACAAAGTAAACTTCATACACGCATTTTAAAGATGAGAGAATAAAAAAATAAGAAACACGAAAACGACCAACCGGTTTCAATCCCGTTTTTCATCCAGGTCAACTGTGACTTTTTAATTCATCTATATTTCAAAATATTAAAACTGATGATGAACATGAATAGGGGAAATAAGTAGGGCAGACACTAGATGGTAATTATGTGGAGCCTAACCAAACAATCCCTCTGCTTACAGAGAGACGGGGATCCTAGCTTTAATGTATAGTGACTGTAACGCCTGTAAGTGAAACGCTAGGTGTGAACCAGACAACACAGTGAACTGGTCCACACTAAAGCCAGTCACACAATTTCTGCTACTCATCAGATTTCAGCGATTGCCGACCCGGAAGTGTTTATAATTTGACCCGCACGGATTTCCGTTTTGAGAATACTTAATGGCACATGTTGCTTAATTCTGCAATCCAATTGTTGTGACGTCCTTCCTATTACCACAACCATAAACAACAGAAAAAAATATGATGGGAAGGAAGTAAGTCCATTTTCATATACGGAAAAGCAGAATGTGTGTCAAAATGGACCCTAATCTGAGCAGAAAGATAACAAGAAGTAACTGCTCTGGAAATTTGTCTAGCCAAAAGCTCACTACGCGAACCAATGTAAGGAAGCCTTAAATAAACTGGACATTTTTCCACAACATACAGTTTATTCTTATAAAAACTGTTTATTTTGTTGCGCATCACACCATTAACAACATTACTAGGATAACCATTTTTGGATAAGGTGCTGCGGATAAAATCTAATTTTCCGTGCAAATTTTTAGAGCCCTAATGTAAGGGTCTTAATCAAATTAAGTTTTTTGCTTTCTAGAAGAAAATGAGTCCCACCGTGTATACAATCCCGAAAACGTGGCTTTGCGAAACACGGAAGTTTTAAATTCACTTGGAGTCCGACGAACGAAAACATCGAGAAATGATAAACAACATTCGAACTTTTTTCTAGTGTACATTTTAGGCACGGATGTAATTGATTCAAAATAGCAAGAAATGAATCAGCCTGAGCCTCACTATCAAACAGACAAAATGTATCGTCCACATACCAATAATACATGGACGGCTTATTGTTATGCGTGAAGAGGGATGACTCATGGAAACCCACAAATATATTGGCTGAGGCAGGGCCCAGTGGAGATCCCATAGAGACCCTGTCAATCTACCTATACATATAGTTGTTGAAACTAAATTCGACATTCTCAGGCATATCCGGACGAGCCAAGAAAGTACGATACAACATATCACAGCAATATCAATAGTTTCTAAAACTGGAACACATGTAAACAAGGAACACGCATAAAAAGAACACATAAAATTATCAACAGAGGGGGTATCACGAATTATTTCTGCAAAAGAAAAAGAATCCTTAATAACTATAAAATTCAACTACAGAGATTACTGGTCATTCGTTGAACCAAACCCCCACCTTGAAATGTACAGGTGGAAATAATCTCATCGGTCAAGGATTTGATTTGCATAAAGATACCCCGGGTCTCTCCGCATCCCCAAAGAGAATTGGGGACAAATATAAAAATCGAGACCCCAGTAAGGAAAATCAGTTTTCAGAGCTACTGATTGAAAGAGACCAAACGAACCCACTACCGCCGTCGCCACCTACCCTCTTCAGCATCACTTCGGCTATTTCCGTAAAGCTTCAATAAAGAGCCCTGAAATAACTTTTTGTTTTAAAAGTAATTGGGAAAATTGAAAGCTCTGATTATTCTAAACAAATCTTTCGCTCCGTTGTAAAAATTGAATTCAACCATTGTACACTCTGCTTTTGTTGTTAATTATTTTTCTATATGTAAAGACTTTTTCCGCAACTCATACAGGCGTCTTCATTTATTTATTTATTTATTTATTTTGGTGCCGTGTTTATGTTATCAACACAAGTGTACACGTGTGGCTGGTCTGGTTTGAGGTGGTAGAGAAACGGCTACCGGGTTTTCAACGTGTCTTTCCTGAGATCAAAACACACAGCGTGGGCAGGAAAGTTCACCGTTGTAATAGATGTCTTGAAGACAGCTACTGTGACGAGGCCATTGTCACGACTAGCGACCCAAGAGCGTCGTCATAATTGGTGCCATTTCGACAGCATCAACTCTGACTCAGGTTCCGGTCATCATCAAAACAGGTTCCGGACCAGGGGGCAGCGAGACAGCCGGGCAAGTTGTCATACGCGACTGATGAGTCTGGCATAATTCTTGTGCTTTTCTGACTTATGCTTGTACCATCTTTTTTTTAAATTGCTTTCTGTGCATTCTACATAAACTTTTTTCTGTCCACTGGAATCTTCCCTTTCAGCTGTACACCTCATTTCTTTCTTTTTACAGCTCCATTCAGCGGACATTTTGTTTCTTTATAGCATTTTCTAATTTACCGGCACATCAATAGCCAATTTTATAATTAAGATCTTGGGGATGTGTTTGCTAAACATTTAAAAACTATCTTCACAATATTAGTGAACATATATATAGTATACAAGTGAACATTTCGTTCTTTAATATATATATATATATATATGTGTGTGTGTGTGTGTGTGTGTGTGTGTGTGTGTGTGTGTGTGTGTGTGTGTGTGTGTTATGTCGTGAGTAAGAATAAATAACTCAACAACAGGAATAGGTTAATTGTTGTATTCCGTGAAAATAGTATTTACAAAGGTTATTAGTATCCAATACAAGAATAAGGGTTAATCGTCTCAACCGTCGTAAGACGTAGTATGAGCAATGGGTACTTCCGGGTCGTCACCGGAAGTCTACGACTGACTTGTTGATCGGCTGCTCGGCACACTCCCTTACGTAGATGCCACCATTACTTTACATAGTAATGGAAAAGCCCATTATAGCCGAATAGGCGCGGGCGTCCCAACAATATATATAGTTTATCGAGGCAGCAGAAAATTGTCTAAACATATAATGTTAAATATAAGAGACAATGAATGTCTATTATGTTTAATCATGAGCTGTTCTAAACATCGAATTTTGGCTTTAATTTCAGTTGAAAATAAAAACAAAAATTCTCCAAGATTTGGGTAATTTTTTATTATTTTTCGCTGATGGTGGATGTTTTTATGTTAAAGTCCCTGTAACCTCTCTGAAGATGGCTCATGTGAACCGAAAGCTTAGAACCAACTTAATAAAAAATTACCCACAAAAAAAAAAAAATAAATCTTTGTCTAGCTTAATAGCACACCACTCCACTATACTCACAATATACGTCTTACCTAAGACACATGAACACGGTATACCCATTGTATCTGGAATTTATAGTGCACCCCACAAGTTAGCTAGAGACATCACTACATCGTAACACTGTTTCTAGGCACCATCAGCAACGTGCACATCAAACACTCGAGTTATTTACTCCAAAGAATAAGAAACAATATAACTAACATGTCTATGGGGAGTTTAGATATTTAATTATTATACACAAACATACCCATCACAAAATGTCTTTATATACTAAGAAATCCAAGGAAAAGCTTCCTCTATCCGTCCACAAAAATGATAAAGATATGCAAATTAATTACTAACCATTGTTTTTTTTTTCTCTTTTAATAACACTTTCTACAAACAAAATTCGGCTAACCCATGTGGTCACCTATCAGTGGTATTCATTCTTGCCTCTTTCTGAAATTTTTAGTATCCGGCTCATTCAAACGCATCATACCTACCAATTCTACTTAACCAGATAGACAAATGACGTCCTCTTATTTACCTCCAAGATACAAACCTGTTAAACATCATAATGAAACTTAATAAGGTTGAACCCACCATTGAATTCACACACAAATTTAAAACAAACAACTCTCCACTTTTCCTCGACATCTTATTAATAGGCAATTTAATGAATTAATTTAATTGGTAAATTTTCGTTGTAAGTCCCGACGCTTTTCTCCTTCAAATTTATCCAAAATAGCATTATCTCTGTGCAAATGTATATGCTGAACTCAAATCAACTGTTAGTTATTGAAGAAACTTACCTTTTTTTATCTAAATGTCCATAAAAAAAACGAACTATATCTCGCACTCTTTCTCTCCCGTAACTCTCACGAAGTCATGTGATTAACAGCAGAATGACGTACTGCGCATTTGAACGAATTTTGGCAGATTTTTGGTCGATTTTTCTTCATTTACTGATACTTCCGGCGATGTACTTCCAGAAATTAAAGTAATGCGCTATTGTATTTCTACGCTTGTTACTCTCATAACAGGAAGTACATCTCCGGAAGTTTCAGTAAAGGAAGAAAATCGGCCAAAATTCGACAAAAAATTCTGCCTACGTAGAACGTCATTCTGACGGGAGAGAAAAAGTGAGAGATATAGTTCGTTTTTTATGGACTTTCAAAAAAAAAATAGGTAACTTTCTTCAATAACTAATTGTTGATTTGAGTTCAGCATATACATTTGCACAGAAATAATGCTATTTTGGATACATTTGAAGGGGGGAAAAGCCTTCGGGACCTAAAATGAACATTTACCATTTAATTTCATTACATTTCATTAATAATCACTTTCTATTCCCACTTTTCCTTTGTGGCTTTCAGCAAAACTATTTGCCGTATTTGGTCTTCGGTCCATTTGTTCAAATTTGTTAGTCAAGTTGGTTACTTCCATTTCCCTTGTTAGTGTGAAATTTTCCAAATTTATTTTCCTTATTATGTGTACCTAGAAAATCATGTCTTTTTCTGTATAGGGGATCGAAAAAGTCCCCAATTCTCATACTTCATTGGTAACTATGGAATAGATTTTAGTTACTGGGTGTGTTTTATTAACATATGCGTACAAATTGTTGAGTGGCGTTTTGATAAATGCATCGAGTGTTTCTGACGTCACTTCGCCACTTCCGGTGTTCCTGATATTTCTCTTCAAGTCACTGTGGCAAGTTGAAGAAACTGAATGGAATTTTAGGAAAACTTTTTGGTTTCTACTAATTCATCAGTAATACAATGTCGATCAACCATGATTACCTTTCAAAGTTTTCAATTTTTTTCGTTAGTTCTGGGGATTTGGAGACGATTAGGCATGCCTTTGACTGTCTGAAACAAAGCTATCACTTCCCGATTGGGGGGACAGGTCTCTTTTTTTTTTGTTTTTTCCTTGTTTGTTTATTTTTCTCTTTTTCCTTGTTTTTCTCTCACCTTTTCTTTGTAGTTCATATTCTCTTGAAACCATCCTTGCTTCTCAAATATTCTGGCTATGGTTTCCCAATATTTTTCCAAATCTCTATTCCTTCAACTATTTGCTTCTTTGTTTCTAATGACATTTTTCGATTCTCACTTACGTCTTTCCTTATTCCTATGTTCAACAAATTTCACAAAAAGTTGGTCCAAATTGCACACTAGTCTGATCTTGACGTCTCCGATATATAATTGACATCTTCGTTTGTCCCTTTTGTTGACAACTATGCAATCCGTCTTTCTAAACG
>JBBBDQ010002162.1:0-29665 GCA_037127315.1 Ascarosepion bandense | reverse complement strand
TCTATCTATCTATCTATCTATCTATCTATGTTTTTGTTGTTCATTATTTTGTGTGGTTCCTCACCCGGAATCCACAACAGTAACCATAGCTGATGTTCCATTAAAAAAACAGATCAATTCTAGCCGTCATGATCAGCAATATTTCTGTTACTAATGTTCACCTTATACTAGGCTCAAGAGCCACTCAAAGTACAGGGTTATTGAATGAGTCAGAATTATGTGAATATAGATAACAGCTAGCGATTGGCGCTTGATTTGGAGGTTAAGAATGTAGCGTCTGGATGAGCAACCACTCAGAAGTTAGATACAAAATGTAGCAACGTTCTGTCTCGCGCAGAGCTGCTGAAGGGTGGAGAGTATACAAAGGCCGCATAAGCACATTCTAACTCTGTTATGGTTGGGAAAAGAGTATTGTGAATTTAGCCCAGATACGGCAACTATACTTAGATTTTGGTCTCATTAATTTAGATTAATGAAGCACAAACAGAAAAATTATCAAACCTATTATTATTAATATTTATTATTATTCATTATTACTTCTTCTTCTTCTTCTATGTGCCCTGTCCCTTCAGGACGTAGGCGATCATGGATCTCCACGTCTCCCTATCCCTTGTGGCTCTTAGTATGTTTGCTCCTGTTGCTCCTGGCAACCCCCGTTCCGTCATCCACCTGATCAGACTCTGCAGATATGTTATCCGCTGCCTTCCTCTGTCTCTCCTTCCTTCTATCTGACCAGTCAGTATCAGGTTCTCCAGGCTCTCCTTCCTCATTGCATGTCCCAGGAACTTCAGTTGTCTCTTCCTGATGCTCAGCATCAATTTCCTTTTTGTTGCCATTCTTTCTAACACTTCGTCGTTGCTTGTATGCTCAGTCCACGATATCCGTAGCATCCTTCTGTAGAACCACATTTCGGCCGCTTCCAGTTTTTTCCTCATTTTCGATGATATTGTCCAGCATTCACAGCCGTACTGAAGAACTGACATCACGTAGCAGTCTAGCACTCTTTTCTTCGTTTCTATTGAGATCTTCCTGTGTGTTAGTATTTTGCTCATCTTCTGGAACGCGTCCTTTGCCATGCCAATTCGCCTTCGGATCTCCGTGTCGCACTTTCCATCTCCTGTTAGAACACTTCCTAGGTACTTAAATTCTTGGACTTGTTTGATTCTGTTATCCCCCACCTGTATTTGGCATTTTGGGTTGTATCTTTTGCTGATGACCATGCACTCAGTTTTCTTAAAGTTTATTTGTAGTCCCTTCTTGTCACTCTCCACTGCTACTTTCTGTATGAGATCTTGCAGTTTCCTTTCCGTGTCCGCAATCAGTACTGTATCGTCCGCGTATCTTATGTTGTTCAGGTTGTGGCCTCCAATAATAAATCCTGGTGTGTCATCTAGGGTCCTCAAAATATTCTCGCTGTATAAGTTGAACAAATCCGGTGAAAAGACACATCCTTGTCTTACGCCTTTTTCTATTTATTATTATTATTATTATTATTTAATCATTTCCCTCCAAGCAAGGCAGTTTTACTGCCACTGTTGCACAGGGGGCTACATAGGGAAAAGTGATGAGAAATAGGGGTTAGTTACAGGGGATGTCAGGAGGAAGGTAATAGACGGATTAGAATACCGGTGTCATGGGGGTGGATTGGATGGAGAAAAGAGCTTGAGAGAGAGGATGCAGGTTAGTGAGATAAGAGATGTCTATTGACCTTACATTTAAATTCCTGGAGATTGTAACTGTCGGGGAAGCAAGTATACGGAAGAGAATTCCACAGGCGGGAAATGCAAAAAAAAAGAAAACGCTGTTAGATTAGAAATTGCAGTTACATTTTATCGGTTTCACTGTTTCAATTGTGGGACCTAGTTGCTAGTCTAGTAGCTCGTGTAAATTCATACATAGAGGGCACCAGTGAGCGAAGTTCATTGGAGTAGAAGCTGTGAAAGTATTTGTAGAAGATGAACAGGGATGCCACGTCACACCAGTGAGAGAGCGACTACAGCTGATCTGCCAAGTCCGTATCGATCACATTACAGATTCTCAGTTGTATTTTGTCAAGAACCCTGAGGTGTTCCGAGCACCCAACCAGATATGGCAGCAGTATTCAATACACGGGTGGATGGTAGATTTATATATGTGCAAAATGGATTCAGACGAGAAAAACTTCCTGGCCCTGCACAGTGAACCGATCTTCTTAGCAGCGGATTCGGCTATGGATTTTATATAGCCGTTTCACTTGAGATCTGCTGAGAGTGTTAGACCGAAGAGGCGTAGTGTTTTGCTCTCAGAGAGACTACTCTAATCCATGCTAATTTATTATTATTATTATTATTATTATTATTATCATTTATTATTATTATGTTATTTTTTATCATATTTTGATTTCTACTATGGTCGCACTACCAACCAAGTCTGCGGGAAGACCTAAGGTAGGTCGTGGTGTGTCGTTATGGCTTCATTTCATGTTTTTTCTATCTCCCCTATCATCCCTAGCGTTACATAGACAAAGTTCTCCTTAGTGTGTGGGCTGTACTTAATAAGACAATTTTGTGTATATCTCTTAAACTGGGGTTTCCAGGGATTATTTCAATGTGTTGTTTTGTTACATTTTTATCATTCCAAGTGCACCTACTATCACCGGCACAACTTTTGTTTTCAATTTCCACATTTTTTCTATTTTAATTTCCAGGTCTTTATATTTTGACAGTTTTTCAAATTCCTTGGTTGCTATGTTACAATCCGCTGGAAAAGCCATATCAATTAATATACAATTTTTTTTATTTCTGGTTTTTAACAATAATGTCCGGCCTATTTGCTTCAATTTTTCTGTCTGTGTAGATGGTGTAATCCCATAGAATGGTGACATCTATTTTTGTAACCGGTGTTGGGTGATGTTCATACCAGTGTTTGTTTACAGATTTTCCATAGTGTTTGCACATTGTCCAATGTAAATATGGCCCCACTCTATCGTGACGATTTTTATATTCATTTCGGGCAAGTACAGAACAGCCTGAGATTAGATAGTTTATTGTTTCTTGGTGTTTATCACAAAACCTGCATTTTGGATCCACATTATTATGTATAGTATTTGCCGGAAAGTTCCTAGTGAAAAGACTTTGGTCTTGCGCTGCAAGAATAAATTATTATTATTATTATTATTATTATTATTATTGTTGTTGTTGTTGTTATTATTTATTATTTATTATGTATTTTATTATTATTTATTATGATTACTATTTATTATGCATTATTATTATTATTATTATTATTATTATTATTATTATTATTATTATTATTGCTTTATTCTCGTTTGCCTATCATTGTCCGTCGTCATAGCTAATCGTTTTTAATCTAATCGAAAGTGTGACGAAACAAATGTCACTATGTTTGGGTGGCTTTCAAGAGTGGTTTAAAACAGACGGAGACAGAAGTGCAATGGCTTCGTTTTATTTGAACTGACTTCAATAAGTGTCACTGATTAAATATGTCTCGAGCCTTCCAGTGTGGAAAGGATCAGTAGAAAGAAAGAGTATATAGAGTTGACGGACATTATATACCCGAAAGATGGAGTTACTGTCTGGATTTAATTAGTTGTAAGTTAAATAACTTCTTTGCTTTAAGTAACTACTACTAAGCAGGACAGGGGCTGAAACTACGTAATCTGTTATAGCGTGGGGCCTGTTTCTTTAGAGAAGAGAGTTAATCAGAAAATAGATTGGTGAAGAAGAGCTAAGATATTTGAGGAATGTTTATGAAGTAATGGTTAAAGATTGATATTATTGTTGACAAATTAATATAAAGTTCAGTAAAAGAAATTCCCTTTGGTCTGAGTAGCGAGGTGAATTAGCTTTGAAAAATGACAAGCAAACTTCCATTCTTACAATTCGAAAATCTAAACCTTTTGCAAAATGTAGATAGTTAAGACACACACGCGCGCACCCCCTCTCTCTCTCTCTCTCTCTCTCTCTCTGAGATAGAAATAGAGGAAGCTAATTGACAGAGAGAACATTTAGATAGATAGATAGATAGATAGATAGATAGATAGATAGATAGATATGAACGGACTGAGATAGATAGATAGATAGATAGATAGATAGATAAATATGAACGGACTGAGAGAGATAGATAGATAGATAGATAGATAGATAGATAGATAGATCTGAACGGACTGAGATAGATAGATAGATAGATAGATAGATAGATAGATAGATAGATAGATATTTCCATTCGAACACAACGCTTTCGCTCCAGTTATCCCCTGCTGTTGCTATGGCGCCAAATAGACCAGTTGCAATTATGAAGCCTGCTTTATCCAGCAGATGTTACAGATATTCATTGAAGTTTCAAATTGGAGCTTCCGCTTAAGCATTTTCATAATTACTTATGCCGAATTGCGAATAAATAAAACACGTTCGTCAGGAAATCAATTCATGAACTCATCATCATTGCGCCGTGACTGCAGCTAGCAACGTCGAGACGCGCTTGGCGCGTCTGCAAGACTCGATGCTGCAAGACTTGTCTGCAAGACTCGATGGTGCAAGACTTGTCTGCAAGACTCGATGGGGCACTTCTCATAAACATTGACTTGTTTAACATTTACTAAACTTACATTTAAGCTTCTATTTCATTCTTAACCATTCAGAAAGAAACTATCATGCGTTTTATAGGTGCAGAAATATATACATACATGTGTGTGTGTGTGTGTGTGTGTGTGTGTGTGTGTGTGTGTGTGTGTGTACATGAAAGGCTATGTGCCGATCCACATAAATATGTTGGACGCTATCGTGAGGTGGGGGGTGATATTGCCGGCTAGTGATTAACGTCATCCACACACTTTGCTGACATTATAAGACGAGGAACCGCCGAAGGGTAGAGTCTCGTCTGGGGGAAAATAGACGTTCAGTAGTTCAATCTTTGCTAGAACTTTGTCATATTTTGTTTCAAGTGGGGAGGCAGCTAAATACCGAGATTGCTGTCTAGCAGCTGGCGAGTATTTTGTCGATGTTTAAAAGATTATTATTTCATTTTCCACCTTCCATTTTGGTTATTTCTCATTCAGTAACCTTTTTAGGTTACAATATCTATAATTAGTAACCCATTTACGATTTTACATATATTCTGTAAAAAAACACCATTATCTTGACTTTTTAAAGATTTCTCAAAGACCAAGTTTTATCGTGAAATATATTTTCTCCTAGTTTAATTTTGTAGGCCTTAAATAAAGTTTAAAAAGAACTTAATAAATATCCTTAGGATATTTCATTAGCGGCTGGTGCAAGAAACAGTAAAACTAGTAATATTTTAAGTTTGAAGTGCCGCCATTATTACAGTCACGAATCTACTGGATCTATTTTTTTGCATGAATTTACAAATATTTAATTCGTTCTCTTCGTCCTGAGCTCTTAAAGATCGCGCTGCATGTGACCGGTTCATGCCCGCAACAAACAATCAATACGAACCCTCTCTGAATATTGTAAAGGACAGTCGCAGACTAAAACGAAGAAAAGATATTTTGAAAAAAAAGGAAATATTTATTTATTGATTGATTGATTGGTTTATACTCAAATGACGCTTAGATATAATTTGAGATTGGACAGCTTTTCAAGAATTTGGAAGATGAAGTGTTTAACCTATTCCATGTTTTCTGTAACTGGTTTACTTCCACAAAACTATTTTGCCAATGTAATTGTTTTGTTTGCTTCTTATTGGGTGGGAAAAGTTGAAAAGATTCCTGCTAGTGATACGGGTGCAGAGGTGGGTTCAGAGACGGGTGTAGAGACAAGAATTGATATAAAAATGAGTATTATAATAAAAAAAAGTGTTCATAAATTTCGGTCAGTTGTAAAGTAATGACAAGATATGCCATCTTGAAGGAATTGTGGTGTAATGACAAAAGTTTCATAATAGCAAAACATACCGTGTTGGAACAATTGTATCATAATAAAAACAGCTAACAATTGGAGTAGATAGACTAAACTATCGCCCGGTTCACACTTCACCCACGTCTATTGAACAGGTGAAGAGGCTCATCCCTTGTTCCCTGTTTAGGTTGTGGTTTCCGGTTTTCTCTTTTCCATTCTCTTCACTCTTTTTTCTTTTCTTTTCAATTGGAGCAGATAGACTAAACTATCGCCCGGTTCACACTCCACCCACGTCTATTGAACAGGTGAAGAGGCTCATCCCTTGTTCCCTGTTTAGGATGTGGTTTTCGGTTTTCTCTTTTCCATTCTCTTCACTCTTTTTTCTTTTCTTTTCAATTGGAGCAGATAGACTAAACTATCGCCCGGTTCACACTCCACCCACGTCTATTGAACAGGTGAAGGGCTCATTCCTTGTTCCCTGCTTAGGGTGTGGTTTCTGGCTTTCTCTTTTCCAATCTTTTCACTCTTACGTAACACCCTGCTCATCAGTGGCGTTACCGACTTGCTCGGGTGATATGAGAAAAAAAAACATCATCTTGAAACGTTTGTGACTTAATGACAAGAGATGCCATGTTGATAGACTTCTACCAAAAACACAAAAACTGTAAAATTGTTGAAACGTTTTCTGAATAATCACAAGAAGTATTAGCTTGTTGAATCAACTGAGGCTAAATGACAAGATGACAAGAACAGCCATATTGTCAAACTTTACAGCATAATGACAAGAGAAGACACTTTGATGAAGCATGAAAACAGGTTGAAGCGATAATGTGTTCTGTCTAGTTTTATGCCGTAACTTACTGGAAGATTTGTGACCTAATGTCAGTATTTGCCATCTTGTTGAAATACTTGCAGTAAATTATAAATATAGCGACTTGTTGGATCAACTGTGGTTTAATGACAAGAGGTATGTTCTTATTAAAACTATTGCGTCATAATGACATATGATGCCATATTGTCGACATAATTGTGGCAAGAGGCGTCATTTTGTTGAAGAATTTGTGTTAAATGTACAATTTGATATCGCCCCCAAAAAAATCAGAAAATTTAACTCTGGCAATTGACCGGGCCAGAATCTGTTACTCCCACGTCAAATCCAATTAAAAACTGTTCGTTTGGGTCACTCTGAAGAGTCGGGCCTTGCAAAAAATAAGTGGCATCATGATGAAAGGCGACAATCATCAATATCTTATTTTCAGGCAGACAAATCACAAGGAATTGGTTCAACTTTCAAGTTAAATTGATCCTGTAACAATTAAAGTTGGTCTTAGGTGGCGTTCCGCTGCTCAAATGTGGATTTTTTTATAATCATATCGCCCCAACAAGGCAATTTACTGCCACTGGTGCGAAGGAGGTTACATAGAAGAAAAGTTATGAAAAAGAGTGACAGTTTATAGGGGTGTCAGGAAGTGGGTAAGAGAAGGATGAGAATACTGATAAGAGTGGAGTGAACGGAGAAAGGAGTATGAGAGAGAGGATGCAGGTTAGTGAGATAGGAGATGACTGTTGACTTTACATTTAAATTCTTGAAGATTGTAGCTGTTTTGCTGGGGTTACATAGGAGGAAAGTTCTGAGAAAGAGTAACAGGTTATAGGGGTGTCAGGAAGTAAGAGAATAATCAGAATACTGATGAGAGTGGAGTGGACAGAGAAAGAAACATGAGAGAGAGGATGCAGGTTAGTGAAATAGAAGATGACTATTGACTTTACATTTAAATTTACATAATTCCTTCATAGTCAGCCTATAGTCTTCATAGTCAGCCTATGAACTTTTCAGCCTTCCATCGTACCTGGAAAGGAACAATGCATTTTTTAAGAAGAACAGTTCATAATAATGCATGCAAGGTTTCACAGCTCTAGCGTCTTTCCTTCCTAGTCAACCTATGAACTTTTCGGCCTTCCATCGTATCTGGAAAAAAATATGGCCTACAATCAGTTGTTAACTGGTGCAGAAAATCACTCGATAATTTTAATGCCTTTCAGACAAAACTTATTTTTTTAATCCTCTGGGAGAGCCCTTTTTACTTTTCATCAAAATGGCTATTGTCATCCTCGAGAACCCATTAATCCATCGCGGATTAATATTTTCAGCTGATATTAGGTGGAAAGATGATATTGAATCTATTGCTAAATTTACTGCTAGGACAGTTGGTTCTTTGTGTCGTGCTAGTCAATTTTTTTCGACAGAATCTATCTTGCATATTCGTAAGTCTACCATTCATCCTTCTTTGAATATTGCTGCCATATATGGTCTGGTGTTTCTGCTATATATCTGCAAGGTTACTGGTCCTGACTTGGCATCTCGGCGTTGTTCACTTTCCCACAACCGTAACATGGCTTCTCTGTGTCTTTTCTATAAATACTTTCATCGTAGTTAGACTTTAAGAATTTAAGCGCATTATTAAATTATTTTTCTTATTGCCTGTAGATCTCTTTTCCAGCTTCTTGCTTCCCAATCAAATTTAATCTTCAAAAGTCTGACTACAAATCGTTATCTCCTGTCTTCTTAATTCCTGTTCATTTATTGTCATCTCTCATTAATTGCGTTTTGTTTTTCTCATATTCTTTAACACTCAGTAACCACTTCCTGTTTTATTGACTTTCTTTGGGGTCAAATGATTAAAGAGAGAATTCCACAGGTTCAATATCATGTGAGCAGGACAAGTCAAGTAGGGACATCGTAGTTTAGCTGGATCAATTCATACCGGGTCTTCAAAGAGATGAGGTCCGTTACATGTTTTCAATTCGGTAATTTTTGATAATAAATCAAGACAAATTCATTCGTTTTTTGTTTTCAAGAATAGTTCAACATATGAAAACTGTTCAGTAACATTCAACGTCAAAATCTATTAAGAAAAAGAAAAGTGATAATCAAAAAAATCCATTTCATTATCTTTTAAAAACCGCCATTTTGCTTCAAGACTGTATCGCACGTAGAATTGAATAATTTTAATTGAGCGTAAGTGGGATGTGCTTTGTGGTGCAATGTTATAGGCTCGGGACGAATTCGAGTTCCAGTTTTATTCATTGCATTCAAAATACCCTTGTGAAAGGTATTAATCCATCGCTTCTCCCTCTAGCTATTGGTTAAATACCAGGATAGTTTGGGTTCTTAAACTCAAAAGTAATGCCAACCTACTGAGGGAAAAATCTTCTGTCCGGTCAGTCATGCTTCGAAAGAGACATGATCACCCAAGCGTGTATCACGTATGGCACTTAATTGACTAACTGAAGTAACACTAAGATTTTACCAAGTGTTCCTAATATTAATCCTCATCTTAAAAGTTTAATCATATTTAAAGATAAGAGAGTTTTGCATGTTCTGTTTCTTTTCGAACGAAAAACTGGTGTTTATTTATATATTTCAGACAAAGAAGAAGGGAAAACAGCAGAATTTATAATTAAATATTAGACTGGTGGTCATTTATAATGTAAAGATGTGCCATCTGATGATCTGTGATAACTGAAAATGGCTTCGACTCCTGTCTTTGATTTTATCAGCGGAATAATTATTTAGAAGAGAATAAAATATTGTCTGATCCGCCTGTTCAATTCTAAAGCTCTTCCTGGGTCTGTAGGGTAGAAATGGAAGGATTCGTCAGATAATGGTGTGGTGGGGAGTTTCCACAGGCAGACATAAGTTACCACGTCCAGTGTTATATAAAGAGCTGTGTGGCGTGAGGTCGGGTATATTTTTGGATTTGTATCTCGTTGATGTCCGTTGTGGTGCAGTGGGTATCGACTCCAAACGATAAATCGGGGTGCCGAGTTCAAATTCCAGTTGAATTCCTTGCATTCACTTATGCACAAATACCCTTGGGAAAGGTATTAATCCGTCTCTTTCCTCTTTATAAGGGCTAAATAACAGGACAGATTTGGTTCTATAGCCTTGGCTGGCAACCAGTCTACTGTAGAATGCAATAGCAACCTACTGCGGGATAATCTTCTGCCCAGTCAGTCATGTCTCTTTCAAAACATGATCACCCAAAGTGTGTATCACGTATAGCAATTAACTGATCTCGTTGATAGGAGAATAAAATAATTGAGAATTATGACTACCGCTGTCGTCTTGTTTATTTTTTAGGGTTTAGAATAGTTAAGGCGACGGGTAAGGTGAAAAATTTACATGAGTGTGCGGAGTGGTGAAAAATTACTCCAGGTTAAGGTTTCAATCCTGTCTGCATGACTTTTAAATTAAATGTGTTCTTTTCACGACGAGCGATCAAAACGTCGGCTTGAAATCGATCGTATATATCGACACACTATTTCCACACAAATTGATGTACGCATCTTTGTTTTTTATTATATTTTCGGTCATTTTGTCTCGGGTGTTTACCGATCCGAGTAAAGCCATTATTTAATTATGTTTTACACTCATCATTGTCACAAAAGCCTATTTGATTAAAATGTTGGTTTGTGAATTTGCTTACGTAGTAATAGTGAGTTCAATCCTTGAGCCGGGTAGTGTTTACATGAAGTTAGTAGAAATGGGTTGAGAACTAAATGAGATACCTCGTCTATACATGGACAACAAAACGAGAATAATCTATCTCTATAGATTAAATAATGGATTCTGTTCGAAATTTAAAACGGTTATCCGGATCGTCAAACATCTGATGAAGGTCGGAAAACAATGGCTGAAACGTCGTTACAACAGCAACAAAGATGGGAAAGTAGTTGGCGCGTAAATAATGATAACTACTCAGTCCCAAAAATAAAACAGAGGCTCTGTGTGTGTGTGTGTGTGTGTGTGTGTGTGTGTGTGTGTGTGTGTGTGTGTGTGTGTGTGTGTGTGTGTGTGAGGTGAATATATGGATCGGAATGCAACAAGATAAATAGAATAAGTAAAGAACAAGAAGAAAAAAGTGTCTTTAATCAAACGTTTCACTTTATTAAGTTTCTTCAAATATTTAAGGCAACGATCTAAAAATTAATATATATATATATATATATATATATATACATATATACATACATATATATACATATATATACATATACATACATATATATACATATACATACATATATACATACATATATATACATATACATATATATATATATATACATACATATAGATAGATAGATAGATAGATAGATAGATAGATAGATAGATAGATATGAACAGACTGAGATAGATAGATAGATAGATAGATAGATAGATAGATAGATAGATAGATAGATAATGAACAGACTGTAACAGATAGATAGATAGATAGATAGATAGATAGATAGATAGATAGATAATGAACAGACTGTAACAGATAGATAGATAGATAGATAGATAGATAGATAGATAGATAGATAGATAGATAGATAGATAGATAGATAGATGAATCGAATAAGTAAAAAACAAGTAGGAAAAATATCTTTAATCAAATGTTTCACTTTATGAAGTTTCTTCAGAGATTTGTTAATAAAACAATGATTTAAAAATTAACTTTTGAATTAAAAAAAAATAACAAAGAGACAGTATGTTGATTGAGGTTTGATTTCATTAGTCAGATATGTGTGACCTGTAATAATGCAACAGATCTTCATTTTTAAATGTAGGAAATCTATGCCTGTTTATGTGTGTGTGTCTGTCTGAAAATAAGATATTGATGATTGTCGCCTTTCATCATGACGCCACTTATTTTTTGCAAGGCCCGACTCTTCAGAGTGACCCAAACGAACAGTTTTTAATTGGATTTGACGTGGGAGTAACAGATTCTGGCCCGGTCAATTGCCAGAGTTAAATTTTCTGATTTTTTTTTTGGGGGGGGGGGGGGGCGATATCAAATTGTACATTTAACACAAATTCTTCAACAAAATGACGCCTCTTGCCACAATTATGTCGACAATATAGCATCATATGTCATTATGACGCAATAGTTTTAATAAGAACATACCTCTTGTCATTAAACCACAGTTGATCCAACAAGTTGTGTGCGTGTGTGTGTGTGTGCGTGTGTGTGTGTGCCATGTGTAATAAAAGCAATAGATGTTTAATTTAAATGTGTGTATAAATGTATGTTTAAATGTATGTATGCGAAAATAATGCAAGTGTCAAGCGTATTTGAATTGTAGACGAATTTTCCTAAGTATGTGTATGCGAAGAATCGTGGGTGGTTTAATGTAAGAAAATATGTTTATTTGTCGGTAACATTCGTATGTGTGTGAATGACAAAACAAAGGAGGTGGTATAGTTATAATGAACACAGACATTCACACTGAAAAATTAGAATCCCTTTTAAATAATGACAACACTTATATACAAACCACTGAACAAATAATAAACACTAAAATAAAACAGTCAAAAAAACTATTAAAGATGAAAAGAAGTCTTAGTCCAAATTACTCAATTATCACACCAAAATTATATGACATACCCAAAATTTATAAACCAAATATTCCCATTAGACCTGTTATATCTGCTATTAACAGCGCTCTCCATAAATTAGCTAAAGCTATCACTAAAATAATTTTATCATTCCTAGACACCATTAGCACAACACATATCAGACACTCAGGTGACTTACTCCATAAAATTAGAAACATTAATATGACTAACTTATCTATGGCAAGTTTCTTCTTCTTCTATGTGCCCTGTTCCTTCAGGACATAGGCGATCATGGCTTTCCACGTCTCCCTATCCCTGGTGGCTCTTAGCACGCCTTCTCCTATTACACCATGCAACCCTCGTTCCATCATCCACCTGATTAGGTCCTTCAAATATGTTATCCGCTGCTTTCTCCTGTCTCTTTTTCCCATTATCTGGCCTGTTAGTATCAAATTCTCCAAGCCTTCTTTCCTCATTGCATGTCCCAGGAACTTCAGCTGTCTCTTTTTGATGCTCAGTATTAATTTCCTTTTTGTTTCCATCATTTCTAAGACCTCATCATTGCTCACTTGCTTGATACATGATATTCACAGCATCCTTCTGTAGAACTACATTTCAGTTGCTTCAATTTTTCCTTCATCTTTGATGATATTGTCCAGCATTCACTGCCATATTGAAAAACTGACAACATATCCAGTACTCTCTTACTTGTTTCTAGCGAAATTGTCCTGTTTCTTAATACTTTGCTCAACTTCTGGAATGCTTCCTTCGCCATGCCAATTCGCCTTCGGATCTCTGTGTCACACCTTCTGTCTTCTGTTATAACACTTCCCAGGTATTTAAATTTTTGTACCTGCTTGGTTCTAGTAACGCCACTTATGTGCAGGGGGCTACATAAGAGTAAAAAGATTAGGTAGAAGAGAGTGAAGAGAAAGATGAACCAGTTAGAAGGGAGCATGAGAAGGATGGGAATACATGTGTGATGACAGTTGCAAAGGTGGAGAGAAAGGAAAGGATATACAGGGTGGTGAAGAAAGAACTAGAGTCAAGTGGTTAAGAGATGGGTACTGACATTGCATTAAAATTCCTGTAGGTTTTAGCCGTAAGGAAAGCAAGAATATAGAAGCGAGTGAAGAAAGAACTAGGGTCAAGTGGTTAAGAGATGAGTATTGACATTGCATTTAATTTCCTGGAAGTTGTAGCCGTCAGGAAAGCAAGAATATGGAAGCGAGTTCTACAGGCGGGAAGTGCGAGAAAAGAAGCTGCAGGAGTAGAATAAAAAAAATCAACAATTATTGCGATTTCTTGTCGTCTTTCCATGACAACACTATCAAGCTAATCAGATCATACGAACGGATCTTACACGAAATAAATAGACAGAACTTGTCTATATTATTCAATGAAACCTGTATTAATGACAAAATGCTGCCAAAATACACACAATTTAAACTACATGATCCAGCAGCCCAACAAACCATCACCACCCTGAAATATAAATGGAGCCTTGTGAAAAGGTAAATCGAAATAGCGAAAGAAAACCTCGACACACTATACAAGAACAAACATGAGCTCTACAACAAACTAAAAGATGTAACTACCCCAAACCAACTAAAAGAAATTATGCTCAGACTGTCCAAAATCACCGAAAAATCCGAAGTTCAACACCGTGCTAAAATTGTAAAAAAACTAAATTCACTATCCAATGGCACGATCACTCTCCCCAATAAACTCGATAAATTCATCAACCTTTTCAGCCACGAACTAACTAATCACCAAAAAGAACTACTCAACCTCGGACCTAACTGCCATATATACCGTAAGTACAACCAGCTCACTAAAAAAATTGAAATTGAAACGCTCTATCAAAGCATCACTAAACTACAAGACGAAAAACTTATAACAACTAAACCCGAACTAAAATACCTACTTAAGGCCGAGGCACTCAAGGATCGCCACGATAAAAGCCGAAGCTCCTCAAAAATTCTATCCAAACAACTAAAAAGTGCCGCGCACAAACTACGCAACCATCCACACATAATTGTAAAAAAGCCGACCAGGCTAACATTTTTGTCGTACTTAACCAATCAGATTACAACACAAAACTCAACCACATACTCCATGACCACACAAAATTTAAAAAACTTAACAAGAACCCGACAAATCAACTAAAATCTAAACTTAATAAACTCATCAGCGCCAACAATGCCGATCAGAACTCCTTAAAACTCCCCAAAATTATTGGAGACTACAAACCTGGCTACATATACGGAACCATAAAAACGCACAAACCTAACTATCCTCTCCGCCCTATCATATCCCAAATTCCTACTCCTGTATACCAGTTAACTAAACATATTAACCAGCTTATCACACCCTACCTCCCGAGTAAATACAGCATTAAGTCAACTCTAGAGGCAATCCAAATCCTTAAGAGCGAACAACCCAATAATGAAATCATAGCTTCACTTGATGTCGAAAACCTATTCACTAACGTACCCGTTAGCGAAACTATCGACATAATTATAAAGAATATCTACAATAATCCTGCATTACCCCCACTCAAAATTAATCCCAACATTTTAAGAAAAATCCTACTAGCTTATACTACCGAAGTCCCTTTTGTCGACCCTAACAACACTATATATATATACAACGTGACGGCGTTTCCATGGGTTCAGCACTCGGTCCGACATTTAGCAATTTCTACATGTCGAACCTCGAGAATACTACCTTTACAAAATTCAAAAAACCATCAATATACCTTAGATACGTTGACGATATCCTACTGTTAATTAAAAATACTGACGAAATCCTACAACTTCAAAAACAGTTTCAGGATGACTCAGTCCTAAAATTCACCTATGAACTCAGCAATGACAACAAAATTCCTTTCCTCGATATACTCATCAACACTAATGGCAAAAAGTTCACTATCTCACCATATAAAAAACCCACCAACAAAAATCCCTTCACACTTAATTATATTAGCGAATGGCCCCACTATTACAAATTAGCAATCATAAAAAATCTACTACATCGAGCAAAAACCAACTCGTCTACAAAACAAATCTTCCACAGTGAACTAAAAAACATAAAACAGACACTCATCAACAATAATTTTCCTAACTACATAGTTGATGAACAAACACAACATTTCCTTACAAACCTGAACACCAAAAAACAACACATGGTAATAGCCCAACCAACCCCAAGCATATCACTCTCTTATATCGTAGCCAAATGCACACCAACTACCAACTAGATGAAAATATCCTAAAAAAACTCATAAACACTAATATCTCTCCAACAGACATCAACAAAAGAATTAAATTTATCATATATTATGCTAAATCCACAACATCCAACTCAATCGTCCGCAACGCCTCCTCCCCCACCGTTAGCGATTTGCAAAAAAACAATGTAATGTATAAATTTAAATGCCCCTTTCGAGAATGTATCTCTAACATGCTAAATAATACCTACATTGGACATACTACTAACTCGCTTTCGCGGAGACTTACATTGCACTTAAATGAAAATTCTAACATATTCCGACATTAAAAACACCACGGCTATCAACACACACTTCTTAGGAAAACACTTGTTGAAAATACGCATATACTTAGACAAGAAAATAATAAACGAAAACTTAAAATTCTAGAAGCTATCTACATCCAACAGTTTAAACCTAGCCTAAATAAAATAAATTTCGACACTTCTTCTAACATATTTCAATGCCTATAATCGACGGGAGAGGTCATAGTTATTATACTTACCCCCTACACCATAGTAGCAGCAGTTCCCAGACCAATCCCCTAATGCCACTATACTCTCAATTGAACAAAAAACCCACTATCACCATTCCTTCTCGGCCTACAGCCTACAGCCATGTGCGACACAAAAAATGGACCTGTATAACTCTACTCTGTTAATAATAATTTAAATGCTCTATGTTCACTGAACATTAAATGTTCATCCTTTGATAATGGCTTATGTAAGCCGAAAGCTCAGACCTGATAAACAAAATCAACAATTATTGCGATTTCTTGTCGTCTTTCCATGACAACACTATTAAGCTAATCAGATCATACGAACGGATCTTACACAAAATAAATAGGCAGAACTTGTCTATATTATTCAATGAAACATATATATATATATATATATATATATATATATATATATATATATATATATACCATAGTCTTCATTATTAGAGAGGGTTCCGCTTCAGTTTTTTTTTCTCTTATATGATGCTTGAATTTTAGCAGATTCTTTGTCCAATTTGTCTTGCTTCTTTCAATGTTAAAATCAATTTTTTGGAAACTTCACAGTTAAAAATGATTACTTGCCGATCTTTCATCGACTCAATCAGTGCTGCTCAATCAAGATTATATAATCCGAAAAAAAAACCAAAAGATATTATCACAAACAAAATAGTTTTTCACAACCATCTTATCTAAATGACAACCCAACCAGTGGTCATGCTTTTAAAATCCGACAATATATATATATATGTATATATATGTAAAAATATAGTCAGTTATGGTCTGAGATTAAGGACAGAATGGTTAAATAAATTAAAGACAAGAAGAAAACTGTATTTTAAATCGCCTACGCGTTTCGTCCTGTGATGGACTTTATCAAGGCAAAAAGACGAAATGAGCTTTATTCTAAATTACGTATCTATAAACAAACAGTGTTGGTAACCACAAAGACGCTCACAAATCATTTCAAAAGATTAACAGAATATTTTAGTTTTAGAATTCCTTCATGTGTAATGCAAAGTCACGAGATGTTAAAATGAAAGGAAATTCAACCGTTTTCTTTTTATTATGTATGTTAGTCTGTTTTAGTATAATTTCCATAAGTAACGGTGAGATTGGGAAAATCCGGGGCATATATATATATATATATATATATATATATATATATATATATATATACTAGCAGTATAGCCCGGCGTTGCTCGGGTGTAATGAAAGCTTTAAAGCTAATCCATGGTTCTGGAGCTCAGACTCTTTGAACGTTGGCACGAAAGACTAAAAAGCAATTGTTGTTTCCAGTTAAAGCGAAACCGTTGACGGAAAGAAAAATGAATGGATGTAAGTCAAATTTTGATTTCCTGGTATCGATATCAAATAAGTTTTTTTCGTCGTAAACTAAATTTTGAAGGCTAAATAAGTCCTCTGAGTAAATAGTATCATGGCTGAGACTAAGAACTACAATTATACCTACTTAGAGCCAAATCCGAAGTAAAAACTAATATAAAAGGGCTGAAAAAATACAGACATACAGACAGATAAACAGAAACACACACAAACATCTTGCCTTATATATATATATATATATATATATTTTCGATTTTTTGCACTATTGTAAGAGCTGCAACCTAGAAACTTCTGAATATCGTTTCTTATGTCTTTGTTTATGAGTGTATCAAATTTGATTAAAATCGGACCACTCCTTCTATAACCCGATTTTCTCGATTATCGATTTTCGATATTTATCAGGAGTACCTCGACACAAACACTAGCTAAGAACACTCGCAGACGCTTGTAGTACAAAAGTGTAAATTTTCAAGAAAATCGGTTCAGCCGTTTCGGAGTCTATAGGTAACGGACACACACACACAGACACAAAGTTCTATTTGTAAATAAGTTTATATATATATATATATTCAATTGTAAATATACATATATATATATATATATATATATATATATTTATATATATATACAATTGTAAATATACATATATATATATGCAATTGTAAATATACATACGTACGTATATATATATATATGTGTGTGTGTGTGTGTGTGTGTGTGTGTGTGTGTGTGTGTGTGAATAATCAAGTAAACAAACCAGGCATCCCAATGCAACCCATAATATCAGGTAAAACAGCGCCCTATACGATTATTGAGATAGAGAAAAATCTCGTTTGAAACAAAGGAGATTGTAATGCGATGTCTGTCCTTCAATATGACAGCGAATGCAAGACAATTTAATCAAAGATGACATTGTCCAGCATTTTTCTGTCAGTAAATCTTTGTGAGTGTGCGTTATGGTGCAAGGCTTAACGGTTCGGAATGAAACATCTGAAAGCCAAGTTCGAATTCCAGTTGAATTCGTAGCATTCACTTTAAACGCAAATACCCTTGGATAAGGTATTAATCCATCTTATTTCTCTCTAGCTATGGGTTGATTAGCAGAACAGATCGGGTTTTATAGCATTGATTGGCAGTCTATCGCAGAAAAAATACTAGGAAAATTTTCTGCTCAATCATTCATGGATCAAAAGAGACATGATCGCCCACACGTCTTCCCCGTACTGCACTTTTTTTATTTATTTATATTTTGTGTATATATATATATATATATGTGTGTGTGTGTGTGTGTGTGTGTATATATATATATATATATATATATATATATATATATGTGCATTTGAAAATATTTCTGTAAGTACAGAATTTAATTAAAGAAATAAAAGTGTGCCGCTTGATGTTACACAATTTCATTCTTATTTTCATGACACACTTTTTAAAATTTTTTTTTAATTCTGATTAAAATCTCCCGTAGAGGCCTGAAGAGCGGGAGCGAAATCGGTTACTTTGCTTTTTAATATCATTTACAATGTGTAACATCAAGTTGCACATTTTTATTTCTTTAATATATATATATATATATATATATATAGCGTGGTCTTAAAGTAGTTGGAGAGTAAATAATAAAATTCATTTTGTGGTTAAATCCGCAATTATATTTTCTAATACATTTATTATATTGACAATTAAGTTTTACAACAGAATACAAAAGCGCTTAAATGTTATCAACGGAAGTGTTCAAAATGTTGTCCATCAGAATTTCCACAGCTTTGAAGTCTACCTCTCACGTTTCGACAAACATTTTTGCACAAATCTCTTTGTGTATGAATTTCTTGAAATGCATTTCTTATGCAATTTTTCAAACCACTAAACTTTCTTAACACGTGTTAAAGCTACAAGGGCTAGGAAGATGTAGAAGGCCATGATCGCCTTCGTCCGGAAGTAACAAGATACATGGAAGAAGATGTATATAATATGTGTATGTATTTATGTGCTTCTGTATGTGTGGACACAGGTGTATATATGAGAGTCACATATACAGCCATGTGTCTATATATATATTTTTTGCGAACCCAGACGATGTCAATTTTTTCTTTTCTTGTTTATTTGATTTTATTTTATCTTTTTCTTTTTCTTTTCCTTTATTTTTCCTTTTTATTTTCTTTTTTAATTTCTTTGCAAATCTATTTAAAAAGGAAAAGTAGACTAATTTTTCTCCAGTTTCTGAAAGGATTTTTCTGTTGCTGAGGTGATGTGTTATCCCCCGTGGGGATCTTCATATCGAAATGGCCATTCAACATCTTTGAATTAATCCTTTTTTAATTTATATTTGCTCTGTAATATTTTATTACATGGAGCTCTCTTCCTGTATCATTTTTTAATATTAAAATAAAATTTTTAATATTAATTAGGATCGGGTTTTTGGAATTTACCTTCCTGCTTTTTTCCCTTGGATTGAAGTATCTGAATTAAAATATATATATATATGTATGCATGTACATATTGGAATTTTTATTTGTTTAACATTATGCCAGTTTTGTAAATTTCCGTATAATTCCTTTATATATATATATATATATATATATATATATAAGAAATAGAGGTATGTATGTATATATGTGTACAAATTTCCGAATAATTCCTTTATTTATATATATATATATATATATATATATATATATATATATATATATATAAGAAATAAGTGTATGCATGTATATATGTTTACAGAAAGGCTCTAATATATGTATGTGCCGGGTGTGTGCGCATGCACACGTATAAGCAAATAAATATATAATTAAAAAACAATCAATCTAACAACATTTTCTGATTTAAAAACCAAAAACGTCGTTTGTGTCATGTATTGGTGTCTCTATATTTCTGTTGCTAGGCTTATGAAGACGTAGGTGTGTATTTTCTGCGCAGAAGAAATAACTGCAGTCAGCAACGAATGTCTGAAAAGTTAAGAAATACTGACCCGAAACTTTTCCGAGTCTGATGACGTGATTATGATGTTACGTCATTGACTTTACCATTTGCAAAGACTTCTTAGTTCTAAAGATTTTATAACCGGATTAGACCAGTAAAAATAACTTTATTTATTCTAACGCCAGTGTTTGCAAAGTCTATTTAAACACCACAAAATCTTACAAACAATCAAATAATTGTTTATATTGATTTGGAAACTTCGCTTTTCCATCACAAATTGTCTCATCAACGAATTTGTTTCGAACTGACAATTGAAAATTGAGTCATTGAAAATTAAGAGAATTCAGAACAGAATTCTATGACTAAAATATTTTTCTACATTTTTCTGAAATCGTAAAAAATCTTAATAATAACAATCAGTAGACCATGAAGTATTGCATAGAAGACAATGCCATAGTGATAATGGATAAAAAGCACATCATCATCATAGGTAGTTCCTTCACCGGGGACAATAGAGTTGTCGAGAAAGTAGAAAAAGTAGAGAAAAACTATGATAGTATATAATGGGACATGTGTAGAAATTAAGGTCAATAAAGAGAGTGAAAGTCAATAATATTAATGTTAGTGCTCTGGGCTCCATAAGTCACCATTATTAATGTTGGTGCTCGGTGTTATCACGAAACTACGAAGTCGGCATGAATCTGCTCAGTTAAAGAGACAAACAATTTGAACTTTTATATATATATATATATATATATATATATATATATATATATATATATATATATATTATGCTCTCATTACGATTGCGCTCTCTGGAGAAGAAAATTTTAAAAACAGTTTCCACATCTGCGATATATGCGTGACTCTTCAGAAATGAATTGAGTTCTTTCGGTGACTGGCGTATGTATACACTGCTTATATACAACACGTTAAAATTTTCCTTCTCTGATTCCATGCGTCGATGGCTTAGTGACTCCGACTGACACCAAATCGGTCGGGTTTCGAACCCGGCCAGAAGCAAGTGGATGTGTCTAGCCACACTGATGAGCTGTGATACAGCGAAACAGGCTTGTATGTGGATGACACTTATATATATATATATATATATATGAAAATATCCCATGAAAAATTAAGAAAGAACTCTGCATTACACACAGTCAGTAAGTTAAATGCAATACGTGAAACACGCTTGGGCGATCATGTCTCGAAAGAGACATGACTGACTGGGCAGAAGATTATCCCGCAGTAGGTTGCCATTGCATTCTGCGGTAGACTGGTTGCAAGCCAAGGCTATAGAACTCAATCTGTCCTGTTATTTAATCCATAACTGGAAGAAAGAGACGGATTAATACCTTTCCCAAGGGTATTTGCGCGTAAGTGAATGCAATGAATTCAACTGGAATTCGAACTCGGCTCTCCGATTTCTTGTTCCGAGCCGATATCCACTGGACCACCACGCACATTCCATTACACATTACACACAGTAGAATACTAAAAAAAAAAGATTTTCTTACAGACTTTGTTTCAAACACCAGCAATTTTTACGGACTCCCAAAAATACATTAATGAAATACAATTAAAGTAGCTATCCAGGAACAAAAATCTGAATAACGCCAAACCCTAGTGATCTTAAATTCAGACCCATTGTAGTAGGGCCAGCCTGCACCACAAGTAGACTGAGCAATTTAATAGATAAAATATTACAACCATACACCACAAAAATTAAAAGCTACATCAGAAACAGCATACCTTTTGTAAGTTTCATCCAACAAGATTCAAGTACACTCATAGTAACATTTGATATGAACAGCCTGTACAGCAACATACCCCATGAACTAAGGAAACAGGCCATTACATTTTGGATTGAAAAACATCCAGAAATACTTCCCACACGCTTCACAAAATAATTTATTATACAGAGCGTAGAACTAATTTTAGATAACAATTCATTCTAATTTAATCACCAAAATTATATTCAGACAACAGGTACCGCATGAGGTACCTATTGTTTTAATATGGGGTACCGACATATGCAACAATCACATTAGCACATTTAGAAGAAAACCTATACAACAAATAGGACACAGATATTGTTCGAAGCCATTATCAATGCCGAGGTGGTCCAGCATCTCACAGCCCACAGGCTCCTCTCGGACAAACAGTATGGTTTCCGCTTCACCAGGTCTATTGTTAATAGGCTAACGACCATCACTGAGTATATATACCAGGCACTCGACAAGAATGGCGAAGCTCGAACCGCTGCCTTGGATATTTCCAAAGCGTTCGATAGAAACTGGCATGCTGGCCTTCTACGCAAACTGCGGAGCTATGGTATAACGGGACATTTGTTTGACCTAATCCAATCATTCCTTTATAATCGCAAGGTGAAGGTAGTATTAAACGGACATGCCTCCCAAAACTACCTTACGAACGCGGGTGTCCCTCAAGGCTCTATCTTAGGTCCTACGCTCTTTCTGATCTACATTAACGATCTCCCCGATGCTATAAGATCCCAAGTAGGCATGTACGCCGATGACACCACAGTTTACTCTCGCCTCGATCGCTGCGGAGTTTGAGAAGGACCGCCAATCCGTAGCGGACTGAGGTAAGAAATGGCTCGTAAATTTTAATGCTTCCAAAATGAAGCTGCTATCAATTAACCATCACAGGCAATCGCTCCTACCTCCCATTAGCATAGAACAGGCCTGCCTCCCTGAGAGTAAAACGGTACGCCTCCTTGGCCTCACACTCTGAGCGGACCTCAAGTGGAATGACTATATCGAATCCATTGCTAAATCTGCTGCTATGAAAGTCGGTTCTCTGTGCAAGGCCCGAAAGTTTTTCCCTTCTGAATCTATCCTGCACATATATAAATTTACCATCCGCCCATGTATTTCAATACTGCTGCCACGTCTAATCGGTTGCCCCTGCTATTCTCCTCGGGATCCTTGACAAAATACAACGAAGAATCTGTAATGTGATTGATGCCGACTTGGCAGCCCGGCTGCAGTCACTCTCTCACCGGCTTGACGTGGCTCCCCTGTGCCTCTTTTATAAATACTTTCACGGCTTCTGCTCCGATGAACTTAGATCACTGGTGCCCCCTAGGTATGAATTTGCAAGAGATACTAGATTAGCAACTAGGTCCCACCCTTTTACAGTGAAACAGATAAAATATAACCGCAATTTCTACTCCAATAGCTTCTTTTTTCGCATTTCCCGCCTGTGGAATTCCCTTCCATATACTTGCTTCTTCGACAGCTACAATCTCCAGGAGTTTAAATGTAAGGTCAATAGACACCTCCTAACACACTAACTCACATCTATTCACTCAAGCACTTTTCCCATCCACCCAGCCCCTATCCTCGGTATCCTCATCCGTCTACCACCCGCCTTCCGACATTTCCTATAATCTGTCACTCTTTCTCAGCACTTCCCCCCTGTGTCACCCCCTGCGTAATAGCGGCAGTGGAATGCTTGGGCTGAAATGATTAAAAAAATATGAGGAAGACATAAAAACAGAATTCACTAAATCATGGAAAAGTTATCTAGATGATTGTTTTATCTTTTTGAGACCAACATGGGGAGTCATAAACTACACGATCTACTTTAAAACTTTCACCCCAAAATTAAGTTCACACTAGTATAGAGCTATAATAAATTGCCATTCCTAGACATACTCATAAACCAAAACAATTACATCATCACAGACATTTACCATAAACCCAGTGGCACTCAACAATATCTTCATTTCAAGAGTCACCATCGTAAAAGTTGTCTAAAATCCATCCCTTACTCCTTCGCATGATGAATTTGCACAATAATAGCTGACGAAACACTTTGTCAAATACACATAGAGGAACTACGAAAAACACTACAAATAAGAGAAAACCCCGACTCAACTAACAAACAACGGATTCCAACTGGCAGAAGAAATACCATTAGAATCTCTTCGGAATGCATAAAAACAATCATGAAAAAAGAAGAAAACATTCTCTCATACGTCTCCACACACAACAAAAGCAAACCAAGAATTATTTACAAAGATAAAAAAAAGACACATAGAATTACTCAACAAAAATGATAAAATAAAGGAAATTTGAAAAACAACCTAAAATAATTAAAAGCAAACGCCAACACAAAAATTAAAAAAAAACATACTAACCTCATCGAAATTCGAGCAACATACAACACGGTGGGGGGGGGGGGGGGTTACAAAAGGCAACAAAAAAGATCGGAATTGACTCTCTAAACGGAAAAGAATTAATGTGTGAGTGTGAAAAAACAAAAACAAACAAACAAATACGCACGCATATGAACTTTCTGACCTGCTCACCACTTATCTATATATACACGATATTCCGGCTATCAGAAATACAAACGGATCTCGATATGTAAAGTCATAAGTTTATTCACCTGAAGTGAGCCAGCTTTAGACTCGAAACACGTGTAGTGACACAAATACCATTACGGGCCCTTAACATATCATACAAAAAACAAGTAATAATTATAATAATAGCAACAATAAATCTACACTTTAAACAAAACGTTCACGGCTTTTTGTACTTTTTCTTCTATACCAATTTCTCTCGTTGGTTCTGTTTTTGATATATATATATATATATGGTGATGGTGGATGTTATAATATTTTAGTTTAAACAACCTCTCTGAAGATGGCTCATGTGAGCCGAAAGCTTAGAAGAAAATCAATAAATAATTATCCAAATGTTGGGGAATTTTTGTCTTTATTTTCAACTGAAATTAAAGCAAAAATACGACGTTTAGAACGGCTCATGATTAAACATAATAGACATTCATTGTCTCTTATTGTCGAAAATTACACATAATAAATATAGATGAGCATACTCGCAATCGAAAAGAGAGCATTTGTTGATATAAACACGTCGAATGCAAAAATCTACACTATATGGCAACTGGCAGTTTCACGTCTTAGATGAATATCAGTTAAAATCATCATACAGTTTTGATTTCAATGCCCATATACACACAGACACACTATATATATGTGGGTGTGTGAGAGAGAGAGAGAGAGATTGCATTCAAGTAAGAAACAGACTGTCGCCAATGTGTATGGATCTCAGGATCTACATTTATACTTTCATATAAACATCTTAAGTCGTAGAAGACAAACACTTTGAACTAAAAAAATATGAAAAAATGCCTGCGTCAACAAAGAATATTATCAGGCTAAATCGAAAGTAAAATATTGTGTTATTTTAGAATTTTTATATTTAAAGCAAATTTGCATATTTAGAATTTACATTTTTAAAACAAATCACAATACAGTAAATGCAATATTTTCACATTACTGGGTGATAATAATATGACATATCAGGTAAATAAAATTGCGTCTTAATCACTTCTGTAACAGGAGAGGGCGATGGAAGAAATATTTATTCTCCTATTTAAATTTTCCCCATTATGGGCATTATTATATTCGTGATATAACAAGGTAATACACTTACGGAAGGGAATGGATGCAAGGAAAAGAAATGACAACCCTACTTTGCTCTCAGATAGACTTTTATACTACTACAAATATATATATATTCATCCACATACAAGCCTGTTTCGCTGTATCACAGATCATCAGTGTGGCTAGACACATCCACTTGCTTCTGGCCGAGATCGAAACTCGGCTGATTTGGTGTTAGACGGAGTCGCTTACCCCCTAAGCTATAGGCGCATGAAAACAGAGAAAGCAAATTTTAATGTGTTGTGTATAAGCAGTGTATACACACGCCAGTCACCGAAAGAACTCAATTCATTTCTGAAGAGTATATATATATATATATATATATATATATATATATATATATATATATACTCTTCAGGAATGAATATATATAGAGAGAGACAGACAGACAGACAGAAATTTCTACGCAAGAATAATACATCATCAAAGAATAATGTAAGGAGAAACAAAAAGAAATGTTCTTACATATAATATGGAGATACTCCTGTGTCTGGAGAAGCGATACTTAGAATTCAAACAGGTCGTTTTCATCTATGCCCCAGGCACTTCCTCAATTTGAGGTCTGCTAGCTAGAGTTTCTATACCTGGAGGAAATATATTATCCAAGGTAAACGGCTCCAGAGATTGCAAGCTTCTGGGAAGGCAGATTTAGCTTGGCGCCAGGTCATGGGCAAGTTCTAAATAAATGTACCCTACGGTTTGGCCACTGTAAACAATTGAATTTGACTGCTGCTTTCGTCAGTCTATGGAGTGACGCCACTAAATGACTATCATGTGACCTACACGTCAAAGAGAGATAAACGTCTTCTGCATTTATACAGAATGCGTTTATTTATCTCCCTGTGTGTATGTGTGTGTGCGAGTGATGGTATGGTGATATTCCACATGCTCGCTGCTTAATAGATGGATGTATTGACTGGTTGATTTCTGCCCATCGATTTGTAACAAAATTTAATTCCGTTCATAATGCACCAACGATGAAAAAACATCAAACTATTGGTGTCCCCACCCACTATTGTTTTTTTTCTAAAAGCACGTTTTGCATAATTCTCTGTATCCTTTCTGTTTAAGAAAAACTGTCTTAGAGACAAGATATTTATATCCACCTACACGTGGAAGTATGAATATGCACATCTGGAGAAGCTTTGACCAATCAAATCTGTCGTCTGCGAGACAAATAGAAACAAAAGAAAAAGAGAATAGCGACTTGTCACTGATTCCAGCCAAATTGGAATCTGTCGCGAAAAAACAAATAAAATAAGGGATTGGTAAAATAGAATAAACTAACCCTGGGGAGATAAAGTAGAATAAGCACACCCAGTTGAGAGAAAGTAGAATAAACTAACCCTGGGGAGAGAAAGTAGAATAAACTCACCCTGAGGAGAGAAAGTAGAAAAAACTCACCCTGTTGAGAGAAAGTAGAATAAACTAGCCCTGGGGAGAGAAAGTTGAATAAAATCACCCTGAGGAGAGAAAGTAGAATGAACTCACCCTGGAGAGAGAAAGTAGAATAAACACACCTTGGGGAGAGAAAGTAGAATAAACTCTCCCTGTTGAGAGAAAGTAGAATAAACTCACCCTGAGGAGAAAAAGTAGAGTAATCTCAACCTGGGGAGAGAAAGTAGAATAAACGCACCATGTTGAGAGAAAGTAGAATAAACTCACCCTGGGGAGAGAAAGTAGAATAAACTCACCCTGTTGAGAGAAAGTAGAATACACTCACCCTGGAGAGAGAAAGTAGAATAAACTCACACTGGGCAGAGAAAGTAGAATAAACTCACCCTGGAGAGAGAAAGTAGAATAAACTCACCCTGGGGAGAGAAAGTAGAATAAGCTCACCCTGAGGAGAGAAAGTAGAATAAACTCACCCTGGGGAGAGAAAGTAGAAAAAACTCACCTTGGGGAGAGAAAGTAGAATAAACTCAACCTGGGAAGAGAAAATAGAATAAACGCACCCTGTTGAGAGAAAGTAGAATAAACTCACACTGGGGATAGAAAAGAAAATGAACTCACCCTGGGGAGAGAACGTAGAATAAACTCACCCTGGGGATAGAAAAGAAAATAAACTCACCCTGGGCAGAGAAAGTAGAATAAACTCACCCCGGGGAGAGAAAGTAGAATAAACTCACCCTGGGGAGAGAAACTAGAATCTAGAATAAACTCACCCTGGAGAGAAAAACTAGATTAAACTCACCCTGGGGAGAGAAAGTAGAATAAACTCACCCTGGGGAGAGAAAGTAGAATAAACTCACCCTGGGGAGAGAACGTAGAATAAAATCACCCTGGGGATAGAAAGTAGAAACAACTCACCGTGGGAAGAGAAGGTAGAATGAACTCAAACTGGGGAGAGAAAATAGAATAGACGCACTCTGTTGAGAGAAAGTCGAATAAACTCACCCTGGGGAGAGAAAATTGAATAAACTCACCCTGTAGAGAGAACGTAGAATAAACTCACCCTGGCGAGAGAAAGTAGAATGAACTCACCCTGGGGAGAGTATCTAGAATAAACTCATCCTGGCGAGAGAAAGTAGAATAAACTCACACTGGGGAGAGAAAGTAGAATAAACTCGCTCTGGGGAGAGAAAGTATAGTAAACTCACCCTGGGGAGAGAAAGTAGAGTAATCTCACCCTGGGGAGAGAAAGTAGAATAAACGGACCCTGTTGAGAGAAAGTAGAATGAACTCACCCTGGGGAGAGAACGTAGAATAAACGCACCCAGTTGAGAGAAAGTAGAATAAACTCACCCTGGGGAGAGAAAGAAGAATAAACTCATCCTGGGGAGAGAAAGAAGAAGAAACTCACCCTGAGGAGAGAAAGTAGAATAAACTCACCCTGGTGAGAGAAAGTAGAATAAACTCACCCTGAGGAGAGAAAGTAGAATAAACACACACTGGGCAGAGAACGTAAAATAAAATCACCCTGGAGAGAGAAAGTAGAATAAACTCACACTGGCGAGAGAAAGTAGAATAAACTCACCCTGGGGATAGAAAAGAAAATAAACTCACCCTGCGCTGAGAAAGTGGAATAAACTCGACCTGCGGATAGAAACTGGAATAAACTGACCCTGGAGAGATAAACTAGAATAAACTCAACCTGGGGAGAGAAACTAGAATCTAGAATAAACTCACCCTGGGGAGATAAACTAGAATAAACGCAGCCTGTTGAGAGAAAGTAGAATAAACTCACCCTGGGGAAAGAAAGTAGAATAAACTCACCCTGGGGAGAGAAAATAGAATATACTCACCCTGGGGAGAGTAAGTAGAATAAACGCACCCTGTTGAGAGAAAGTAGAATAAAGTAACACTGGGGAGAGAAAGTAGAATAAAATCACCCTGAGGAGAGAAAGTATAATAAACTCACACTAGGGAGAGAATCTAGAATCTAGAATAAACTCACCCAGGAGAGAGAAACTAGAATAAACTCACCCTGGAGAGAGAAAGTAGAATAAACTCACACTGGGGAGAGAAAGTAGAATAAACTCACTCTGGGGAGAGAAAGTAGAATAAACTCACCATGTTGAGAGACAGTAGAATAAAGTCACCCTGTTGAGAGAAAGTAGAATAAGCTCGCCCTGGGGACAGAAAGTAGAATAAACTCTCCCTGGGCAGAGAAAGTAGAAAAAAAACTCACCGTGGGGAGAGAACGTAGAATGAACGCAACCTGGGGAGAGAACGTAGAATAAACTCACCCTGGCGAGAGAAGTAGAATGAACTCACCCTGGGGATGGAAATGAAAATAAACTCACCCTGGGCAGAGAAAGTAGAATAAACTCACCCTGGGTAGAGGAACTAGAATAAACTCACCCTGGGGAGAGAAACTACAATAAATTCACCCTTGGGAGAGAAACTAGAATAAACTCACCGGGGGAGAGAATCTAGAATA
>JBBBDQ010002161.1:0-112500 GCA_037127315.1 Ascarosepion bandense | reverse complement strand
CAGTGGCCTTGCTTGGGGTAAAATGATTATAAAAAAAGATATTCAAGGCTATTATCAGAAGTTGAAACAGTTGAGCATCTCACATCTCACAACCTTCTCTCTGACAAACAACATGGCTTCCGTTTCGCCAGTTCTACCTCTGATTTGCTAACGACCATAACTGAATACATAGACTAGGCTCTTGATGAGAATGGCGAAGCTCGAGCTTTTGCTCTTCATGTCTCGAAAGCGGTTTACAGGGTTTGGCATACTGGCCTTCCAGAGCTACGATATTTTGGGACAATTGTTTAACCTAATTCAATCGTTTCTATTTAACTGTGAAATGAAGGTCATTTGAACGGGCAAACTTTTAGATTGTATGTCCAATGCCTTTCCTGATCTTCATCAATGATCTTTCCTGATGTAATCAGTCCTCAAGAAGGCATCTATGCAGATGATACCACCATTTACTCCCGTCTCAACTGTAAATCTGCCAAGACTGACCAAGTAAACCTGACTGCTGCTTTTCAAAAGGACCCCCAATCAGGAATAGACTGGGGCAGGAAATGGCTCATAAATTTCAATGCTTCCAAAGCAAAACTGCTCTTTAACCACAATTGAGAACTTTTCCTGCCTACCATCTGCATAGATGACGGTAATCATTCTAGAGACCAGCAGACTGTGCCTCCTTGCCCCCCTTTAATCAACCAACTACATCGAATGTAGCTACGACTACTGTTAGGAAGGCTGGGTCACTGTATTGGACCAGGCAGTTTTTTTTCGTCTGAATCTATTTTTCACACTGATAAATCTATCATTTGTCTGTGCATTGAATACTGTTGCTATATCTGGTTGGGTGCTCATGCTGTTCAACTCGAGGTTCTCATCAGAATCCATCTTACACATTTATAAATCTATCATTTGTCCGTGCATTGAATACTGTTGCTATATCTGGTTGGGTGCTCATGCTGTTCAACTCTAGGTTCTCATCAGAATCCATCTTGCACATTTATAAATCTACCATTTGTCCGTGCATTGAATACTGTTGCTATATCTGGTTGGGTGCTCATGCTGTTCAACTCGAGGTTCTCATCAGAATCCATCTTACACATTTATAAATCTATCATTTGTCCGTGCATTGAATACTGTTGCTATATCTGGTTGGGTGCTCATGCTGTTCAACTCGAGGTTCTCATCAGAATCTATCACGCACATTTATAAATCTATCATTTGTCCGTGCATTGAATACTGTTGCTATATCTGGTTGGGTGCTCATGCTGTTCAACTCGAGGTCCTCATCAGAATCCATCTTGCACATTTATAAATCTACCATTTGTCCGTGCATTGAATACTGTTGCTATATCTGGTTGGGTGCTCATGCTGTTCAACTCGAGGTTCTCATCAGAATCCATCTTACACATTTATAAATCTATCATTTGTCCGTTCATTGAATACTGTTGCTATATCTGGTTGGGTGCTCATGCTGTTCAACTCGAGGTTCTCATCAGAATCCATCTTACACATTTATAAATCTATCATTTGTCCGTGCATTGAATACTGTTGCTATATCTGGTTGGGTGCTCATGCTGTTCAACTCGAGGTTCTCATCAGAATCCATCTTGCACATTTATAAATCTATCATTTGTCCGTGCATTGAATACTGTTGCTATATCTGGTCGGGTGCTCATGCTGTTCAACTCGAGGTTCTCATCAGAATCCATCTTACACATTTATAAATCTACCATTTGTCCGTGCATTGAATACTGTTGCTCTATCTGGTCGGGTGCTCATGCTGTTCAACTCGAGGTTCTCATCAGAATCCATCTTACACATTTATAAATCTACCATTTGTCCGTGCATTGAATACTGTTGCTCTATCTGGTTGGGTGCTCATGCTGTTCAACTCGAGGTTCTCATCAGAATCCATCTTACACATTTATAAATCTATCATTTGTCCGTGCATTGAATACTGTTGCTATATCTGGTTGGGTGCTCATGCTGTTCAACTCGAGGTTCTCATCAGAATCCATCTTACACATTTATAAATCTACCATTTGTCCGTGCATTGAATACTGTTGCTCTATCTGGTCGGGTGCTCATGCTGTTCAACTCGAGGTTCTCATCAGAGTCCATCTCGCACATTTATAAATCTATCATTTGTCCGTGCATTGAATACTGTTGCTATATCTGGTTGGGTGCTCATGCTGTTCAACTCGAGGTTCTCATCAGAATCCATCTTGCACATTTATAAATCTACCATTTGTCCGTGCATTGAATACTGTTGCTATATCTGGTTGGGTGCTCATGCTGTTCAACTCGAGGTTCTCATCAGAATCCATCTTACACATTTATAAATCTACCATTTGTCTGTGCATTGAATACTGTTGCTATATCTGGTTGGGTGCTCATGCTGTTCAACTCGAGGTTCTCATCAGAATCCATCTTGCACATTTATAAATCTACCATTTCTCCGTGCATTGAATACTGTTGCTATATCTGGTTGGGTGCTCATGCTGTTCAACTCGAGGTTCTCATCAGAATCCATCTTGCACATTTATAAATCTACCATTTGTCCGTGCATTGAATACTGTTGCCATATCTGGTCAGACGCTTCTGCTGTTCATCTTGAGATTATCGACAAAATCCAAAGGAGAATCTGCAATATAATCAATTCTGACTTCAGTCATTTTCTCACCAACATGATGTGGCTTTCCTCTGTCTTTTCTACAAATATTTTCGTGGTAATTACTCTGACGAGCTTTTTTCTCTGATACCCCGACAGTGTGTATTTAATCATGATACTAGATTGGCATCAAGGTCCACTTGTTACTATCTAAATAGTTAAATGCAACCATCTCTTCTACTCAAACAGTTTCTTTTCTCACACTTCCGATCTGTGGAATTCCCTTCCATATACTCGCTTCCCTGATAAGCTACAATCTCCAAAATTTTAAATGCAACGTTGGTTGCCATCTTCTGTCTCCTTGATTGTCATCTTTCTCTTATTGTTTCTTTGACATTCTCTGTGCACCAGTGGTGGTCCTATCTTGCTTGGGGTGAAATGATTAATAAAAAAACAAAAAAATTAAAAACCATGACATTTTCACACGTAAATGGCATTTGTAGAGGTAAAAAGAAGAAAGAAAGAAATTTTAACATTTTGTTGTGATATTTTCATGTAGAGGGTAAATATGTTAAATTTTTAATCCGTATTAATTTCTGAGATGAGCAATTTTCAATAATCTTGTATTATCTTGTTGATTATTGTGAAATATCATGTGAAATCATTTATTGGTGGCGTAGTGGATATAGTAGTTGGTTATACATGTGTTAGTATCATCTAGTGGTCATGAGTTCAATCCTTGTATCTGGTAGTGACAAACCAAATCTAACATGAAAGAACAGTAACTGATTTCACAGGATATTTTGCAATAATCAACAAGATAATCCATATCAGCCAATCAATAGACACCTGATGATGACCAGATGGGACTTAGTCGAAACGTTGTGGCTATTATAACATTTATATCAACCAAGATGAGAACGATAGTTCGAAATAATTTCAAGATTATTGAAAACTAACAATATAGCCTGGCGTTGCTCGGGTGTAATGAATGCTTTAAAACTAATCCATAGTCCTGGAGCTCAGACTCTTTGGGCGTTGGCACGTAAGACTAAAAAGCAATAGTTGTATCCAGTTAAAGCGAAACTGTAGACTGAATGAAAAATGAATGGATGTAAGTCAAAGTTTGAGTTTTTTCGTCGTAAACTGAATTTTGAAGGTTAAATAAGTCCTCTGAGTAAATGGTATCATGGCTGAGACTAAGAACTACAATTATATCTACTTAGAGCCAAACCCGAAGCAAAAACTAAAATAAAAGGGCTGAAAAACCGATTTTGATCAGACCCGGTAGGATATGGGGGTATCGATTTCCAATATCGGTGTTAAATAAGTCATCCAAGGATAGAACTGCAACCTTGAAAATTCTGAATATCGTTTCTTATGCGTTTGTCTATGAGTGTATCAAACTTGATTAAAATCGGACCACTCCTTCTATAACCCGATTTTTTGATTATCGATTATCGATATTTATCGGGGGTACCTCAACACAAAACTTAGCTAAGAACACTCGCAGACGCTTATAGTACAACTGTGTAAATTTTTAAGAAAATTGGTTCAACCGTTTCGGAGTCTATAGGTAACGGACACTCACACACACAGACACAGAATAAGTTCCATTTATAAATAAGTTTAGATATTTATTTTTATATTTTCACAGTGTTTACGGCAGTAATCTTATTATAAGATACGCAGATAAACAGACACACTCACAAACATCTTGTCTTTTATATATATATATATATATATATATATATATATATATATATATATATATTATCGATTTTATGCACTATTGTAAGAACTGCAACCTTGAAACTTCTGAATATCGTTTCTTATGCGTTTGTCTATGAGTGTATCAAATTTGATTAAAATCGGACCACTCCTTCTATAACCCGATGTTTTCGATTATCGGTTTTCGATATTTATTGGGGGTACCTCAACACAAAACTTAGCTAAGAACACTCGCAGACGCTTATAGTACAACAGTGTAAATTTTTAAGAAAATCGGTTCAGCCGTTTCGGAGTCTATAGGTAACGGACACACACACACACACACACACACACACACACACACACACACACACAGACAATATTCCATTTATAAATAAGTTTAGATTTAGATTAGATTACGAATTTTTTAATGTTCTAAAAATTTGACCAATCAGGTTGTTCCAGGATGGAAGTTGGTTGGAGTAAAGAAACAATTTATACACTGGTTTGGCGAAAAGGCCAAATATTGGTTTGCATTTTTAAAATATGAAAATGTCTTTGGTTGGTTGTAACGTGTAGTGTTCAAGTGTACTGTATACGAGAGGATAAATGAGAGTGTGTAAAAGAGTGTTGGCTATCTGTCTGGGATTGTCACATTGATAGTGGAGTCCGTTCTCTTTCTGTGCTTACAGGAGGTCGTTTTCACTGCTTAATGGTTGGACAGGTAAGTCAGCCATGCTCTCTCGTTGCCTCTGTGGTTAGCGCGTATGTGTCAAATGTTTCCCTGTATGATTCCGGCTTCTTTCACAGCCTATTTAAGGAAAACGTACAAAGGTAGTTATAGAAACCTGTGACAAGAGAGAGTCGTGTCGATAATGGTCAGCACTCTGTTAAAATTTGTTTTAAGTAGAGTAAATAGAGTGTGTTGTGATATAAATTAGGATGTACGTTGTGGTGCATTGGATATCAGCTCGGAACGAAAAATCGGGGCGTTGAGTTCGAATTCCAGTTGAATTCATTGCATTCACTTACGCGCAAATGCCCTTGAGAACGGTATTAATCCGTCTCTTCTCTCCAGTTATGGGTTAGATAAGAGGACAGATTGGTTTCTATAGCCTTGGCTGGCAACCAAACTACCGCAGAAAGCAATGGCAACCTACTGCCGGATAATCTTCTGCCCAGTCAGTTTTGTTTCTTTCGAGACATGATCGCCCAAGACGTGTATCACGTATGGCACTTAACTGACTGATTGCTGTAACCTAAAAGCTTATTGCATCAGTAATAACCCAAACGGAGATTGGAAATTGTTAGGGCGCCGCTCCTATTTGACTACAAATGGACTGTTCCCATTGCTATATATAGCAATGGTGGATTCTCTACAAGGGAGCCGTAGAGAGTCACTAGACTGACGACTCTACGACACTGTCAGCTCTCTGCCTTCTGGTAGAGGGCGCTCTCTGCTTCCGAGCAGAGAGCATTAACCCAGTCGTGGTTCCGCCGAAGGGTAGAACCACGACTGGGGAAAAATAGACAGACATTTTTTGGCCCGGCTATATGGCCGGGAATACCCACTATAAAATGACCATGTGTCACATCCAGCCTTGCGTGAGAAGGCTAGTAAATACAGCCGTAGAGAGTCACTTGAGAGTCTCTAATGAGTTACTGAATAGTCAGTGCGAGTCAGTGAAGAGTTAGTCACACTTCCGGTGGCGTACCGGAAGTAATCACGTATACGCACGTCTTACGACGGATTGGACTCTTGTATCTTTCTATTGTAAATATTACTAATCACTTCTGTACATACTAACCGTCTTTCCGCGGAATACAACTTATATTCTGATTCTGTTGTTGAGTTATTCATTTATACTTGGCGACATAACAGAAATATAAAGTAATATTTATGATAAATACAAGACTCACAAGATGCGTCACATAAGTAACCACTGCTAGTAGAGGACTTCTAGACAGTAAGAATACACTGCTCTCTCAATAGACTCCAACGTATTATATAAGGACTGGAACATACGCATTACTATCTAGAGGGACGTACATACACACACAAACGTGTTTATGATCTAAGCATAAATATCATTAGTTTAATATATATATATATATATATATATATATATATATATATATATATATATATAATCATCTGCAGACAGATCTGTTTCGCTGTATCAGAGTGATCTGATTCATTACTGAATGAGCGATGCGTAGATGCTAGAGTAGCTACTGTTTTTTCAAAGTCTACCATTCTTCCAGAGTGCTCAATCAGGGTGTGAGAGCGTAAATAGTCATCCGCAGACAGATCTGTTTCGCTGTATCACAGCTCATCAGTACGGTTAGACACCGATTGCTTTTAACCCAGGATTGAAACCCGACCGAATTGGCGTCAGTCGGTGATTCTACCTCTGGGCTATGGGCGCTCGGCAGAAGGAGGCAGACCTTTTAGCGTATCATGTATCGTACGCCAATAGCCAGAGTGCTCTAATTCATTACTGAATGAGCGATAATTTAAGCATTAATACCAATTATGCAAAAGTCAAAATACAACTTTCCTAGAAAAATATTGTAATGGTCAAAATTTAAAAACGCTGACATGTCTGCATAATATAACAATTCGCCACAAATGGCAGCTGTCGAAAGAAAAGAAAAGAGAAAAAAAAAAGGAAAAGAAGAGAAAAAGATAATGAGCGAGTGTACAGTGAGAAAAAGACAAAAAAAAAGATAGACAAATGAACACGACACCCTGCACGTACGCATATTCGCACAAACGGGTGATGGTCGCACGCGCGCACACGCACACACGCACACACGAACACAAACAACACGAAAAAATAAACACATTTACATCAAGGATAAGTGTATAAAAAAGAAAAATCGAAGAATATAAGCAGTTGCTGATACGCCCTGAAGAGTGGACGGATAGATCAGCCTACGAAGTTTTTCAATCGGGACACTAAAGGTAACATTAATCAGGTAAGTGACAAACTTTTACTTATAGTATTTATCTATCTATCTATCTATCTATCTATCTATCTATCTATCTATCTATTTTACTTCAAATGTTATTATAGTGGATACTCGTATTTGAAATAGACGCCACATTTTACTTTAAACTTTGTGTATTACGTCTCTCGGCTTGTGTATTCAAGAAATCTTTGAATACAAAATACGTTGATTTCCCTACGTAAAGAGAATGACTAGAATTTTGACATAAAAATGCTACCTTGATTGAAGAAGAAAATAATTTACTACGATGAAAATGTCTGGAGAGTGTTTGAATCACAAAATCATCCACGGTGGTCGTCGACTGGTCGTCTGACTCGCGTCTGATTACGCCAACTTGTGGTACCCCGATCTCATCCACACTTCGCCTACAACGAACGACATTGCCAGGGTGCCACGTAGCCGGCTGCTGAGCGTCCTATCACGGCAGCGATTGGTGGTCGGCTAGGCGTCTGATCGCGTCTGATCGCGCCAACGTGTTGTACCCGATCTCCTCGACACTTAGCAAACAACGAACGACATTGCTGGGATGCCACGTAGCTTTGCGCCATGGCACTTACATCATCTCATCATTCCTGACAGATTTATTAATATCACTACTTACAAAAGTTAAGGAGAGAAAAAGAAAAAAAAAATCTAAAATTTACCAGCACCACTTCGTGTGCACGTGAAGTCTTCGTACCAACAGATTTTCATTCGATGTAGACCTGAATAACGAAACGAAACGCATGACAAGTAAACTTTTCCCCAATTCATCATTGAATTTTTCCAATATTTTTCTTGATATACACTACCGGCCATAATTATTAGGCCACCCCAGTGTTTAAAAAAATTGATGTATTTCATCCTATTTTTTAGTATTTATTGCCAAGTGAATAATTGTAAATGAAAATAGAATGGCTCTTTTGTTATTGTTACTTTGCAAAATTTTAAAAGGCAAATAGCGACAATTTACCCATCGCACCCTGTAGATTTTATATATATATATATATATATATATATATATATATATACACACACATACTACCGGCCATAATTATCAGGCCACCCCAGTTTTTAAAAAAAATTATGTATTTCATCCTATTTTTAGTATTTATTGCCAAGTGTATAATTCTAAATGAAAATAGAAAGTTTTTTTTGTTGTTATTACTTTGTAAAATTTTACAAAGCAGCCAGGAAGCTTTTGCTTCGGCCAGCCAATAAGAAGAAGAGACTAGCATGGGGAAGAGAGCACAAAAACTGGACACCAGAACAGTTCATTTGATGCACATGTTATTGTGCAGTATTAAGAAAAGAACCATTCTATTTTCATTTAGAATTATCCACTTGGCAATAATACTAAAAATAGTATGAAATACATCATTTTTTTAAAAACTGATGTGACCTAATAATTATGGCCAGTATATATATATATATATATATATATATATATACTCTACCGGATCAAAACCCACATAGAATTACTCAGCAACAATGAAGAATAAAGGAAATCTTGGGGACAATCAAAATAATTAATAGCAAACGCCAGCCCCAAAATTTAAAAGACATCCTCACCTCATCAAAATTTGAACAACAACACACAGCACAGGGGGTCACAAAATGCAACAAAAAAGATGTGGGGTTTGCAAAATAATAATAGAAGGAACATATTACCAGTTCGAAAACGCAACTACATTCGAAATAAAACCGGATCTAAGCTGCAATTCGAAAAATGTAATTTACGCTCTAAAATGCGACAGATGTACAAAAATATACATAGGAGCGACACAATGCTTAAATTATCGTATCTCACTTCATAAGAGAAATATCAGATTATCACATAACAGGAAATTATATGTCTCTAAACATCTACATGAATGTAGTGACGGGAATTTCTTTGTCAAACCACGTTATCAAAATACTAATTATTAAATCCTACTAATGCAGGAAGAAAGATTCATAAAAAAATACAAACCTTCGTTCAACAAAACAACATAAAAAACACACACCGAAAAACATACAGAAACACGCATACATATACACACAGATAGACAAGCCACAAAAATATACACACACACCAATCTCAAAAGCAAATCCAATTCATACAAAAGAAATAAATAAAAAACACTCACACACGCAAACAGACACATAGAGATACACACACACAGAACACAATCCAACTAACACACACACCGAAAAACACACAGAAACACGCATACATATACGCACAGATAGACAAGCCACATAAATACACACACACACACCCAATCTCAAGAGCAAATCCAAATCATACAAACGAAATAAATAAAAGATACCAACATCATAAACTATCGCCCGGTTCACATCTATTGAACAGGTGAAGAGGCTCATCCCTTGTTCCCTGTTTAGGATGTGGTTTCCGGCTTTCTCTTTTCCATTCTTTTTACCCTTACGTAGCCCCCTGCGCATCAGTGGCGTTATCGCCTTGCTCGGGGTGATATGATTAAAAAAAAAAAACACACACACACAGACATAAACAAAAGAGGCCCTCACAAACACACACACACACAAACACAGATACGATTATCGCCAAACCTATAAAGATAATAAGGGGCGCCAGAATACCTTAACAAAACACTTGACTCTTTCATCTGTTTATTTATTTATCTATTTATCCATGAAGACACATGCTGATATGGAAAGAGACCATTCACCATGCCAGCATTCAACTCACATTATTTTGATTTATTTTTTTACTGTTTTTATTTATTTATTTTCACATTCTTCCTATTAAGTTTAAACAGAATGATCAGATATTCGAAGGAACCCAAACATAAAACCACGAATTTGTTCGCCTGAAGAGAGTCAATTTTAGACTCGAAATATGTGTAGCACATCATGAACAATTAATACTTCATAACTTGTATAAATACCAAAACAATAAACATACACTTTAAAGAAAACGTTTACGGCTTCTCACACTTTTTATTTTATAATTTGCTGTTTCCCAATCCCTTACGCAAGTGGTGGATTTCCCCACTCGCTTCCCAAGCACTCCCTCGGGTCATTCCTCACTGCTAGATATATGTTTCACCTCTGCGCCTGACGCCTGTCAAGTCTCGCAGCTTTGCCCTCTCGGCAACTCCGACCACGCTGTAGTCTCTCTCAGTATTTCTTTCCAATCTCACTCCTCTCAGGAGCCCCCTACCTATAGGACCTCCTACCTCTACTAAAAAGCTGACTGGGATGCCTTTCGTGATTTCCTCTGCGACGTCCCTTGGGGAAAAGTGTTCGACCTATCAGTTGATGACTGTGCCTCTGAGGTCTCGTCATGAGTGAAAGCTGGCATTGATGCCTTCATACCCACCAGGAAGTATTGCTTAAAACCTCATTCTTCTCCGTGGTTCTCTCCGGCCTGCTCAGCCGCCATTGCCCACAGGAACCATTACTTCCGTCTATTCCGGAGACAGTCAACTGATCACAATAGGCGCCTGTTCACATTTGCTCGCAATGAGTGCAAGAGAACCCTAAATGACGCCAAACATTTGTTTGCTGAGAGAATGCGACAGCACATAGCTGACCGCAAGTTCGGCTCCAAGGACTATTGGAGGATTTGTAAACGAGTGCTCAACAATAGGAAATCCTCAATACCTCCTTTAATCCATGGATTTGAGTTTCTCACGTCATCTGCGGACAAAGCTGAGTGCTTTGCCCACAGATTCTCATCCAACTCCACATTCGACTCGTCCGGAGTACACCCACCCGACTTCCCTATTAGAACTGAGGCCAAACTGCACGACGTATATATTACCCCGACAGTAGTATCCAGAGTAATTTCAAAACTCGACCCCCATAAGGCGTGTGGAGACGATGGAATCCCGGTGATAGTCCTTAAGAGGTGTGCTCCTGAACTTTCCCCTGTCCTCTCTAAACTATTTAACTACTGCCTTTCTGCTTCCTGCTTTCCTGCATGCTGGAAGTTCTCTTCAGTCGTTCCTGTATTTAAGAATTGTGGTGAACCCTCGGACCCATCCAACTATCGTCCTATCAGTCTTCTACCGATATTCGGGAAAGTATTCGAGGCTATAATCAATGCTGAAATAGTTCATCATCTCACCGCCCACAAACTGTTCTCCGACAGGCAATATGGATTCCGCTTTGCCAGGTCCACGGCCGACCTGCTAACAACCGTAACGGAGTACATGCTACAGGCCCTTGATGAGTCTGACGAGGCTCGCGCGGTTGTTCTGGACATCTCCAAGGCTTTCGACAAGGTTTGGCACTCTGGCCTCCTATGCAAACTACGCGGTTATGGTATTACCGGTCGCCTGCTTGACCTAATCCAATCTTTCTTAAATAACCGCAAAATGAAGGTCGTTCTGAATGGGCGTGCCTCTTCGTCTTACAGCACGAATGCTGGTGTCCCACAGGGCTCTATCCTGGGCCCGACCCTCTTCCTTATTTTCATCAACGACCTCGCAGATGAGATCAAGTCCCAAGTAGGCATCTACGCAGATGACACTACAATATACTCTCGCACCAGTAAGAAACCTGTCGTGGCGGACAGACATAACCTCGCTGCTGACCTAGAACGGGATCTACACTCTGTGGTGAACTGGGGCAAGAAGTGGCTTGTCAACTTCAATTCATCTAAGACCAAGCTGTTGTCTGTCAACCATTACAGGCAACCTCTCCTGCCTCCCATAAGCATGGACCAAGCGATTCTCGGAGAGTAATACACTACGCCTCCTCGGACTTACCCTGTCCTCAGACCTCAAATGGAACCACTATATTGAATCCATAGCAAAATCTACTGCTAAGAAGATTGGGTCACTATGTCGATCCAGGATGTTTTTTCCACCTGAATCCATCCAGCATATATACAAGTCAACCATCCGTCCATGCATGGAGTCCTGCCATTTATGGTCAGGTGCCCCTGCCGTTCTCCTCAGTATTCTTGACAGGCTCCAAAGGAGAGTCTGTAATGTGATAGGTATTGATCTGGCGGCTCGACTGCAGCCACTTCCCCATCGTCGAAATGTGGCCTCCCTTTGTCTGTTCTATAAATACTTTCATGGCTTCTGCTCAGACGAACTTAAGTCACTGATGCCTCCTCAACAGGTGTTTACTCGCGCAACCAGACTGGCAACTGGGTCCCACCCATTCACAGTCAGGTTAGCCAAATGCAGACGACAATTCTACTCCTGCAGCTTCTTCTCTCACACTTCCCGCCTGTGGAACTCGCTCCCGTATTCTTGCTTTCCTGACGGCTACAACCTCCAGGAATTTAAATGCAAATTCAATACTCATCTACTAACCACGGGACTCTAGCTCTCTCCCCACCCCCGGATAACCTTCTCTTTCTCTCCACCTATGTATCCGTCATCGCACCTGCTTTCTCGGATTTCTATTATTCCTTTCTAACTATTTTGTACTCCTCACTCTTTTCTAATTAATCTTTTTACGTTTATGTAGCCCCCTGCACATCAGTGGCATTTCCGCCTTGCTCGGGGTGAAATGATTAAAATATATATATATATATATATATAAGGAGAAATAAAGAGAAATATAATGATTATATCGGAATTTCGGTGGGAATTTGGAAGCAAAGGCTTTATACACACACGCACTCCTTCACTAACCCTAATCTAAGCTATCAAAGAACTCTTTCCGAAAATACTGGAAATTGAAAAAAAATAACCTAAATCCACAGATAAAGTGGAAGCAAGCACTCCTAATAGCTTAAGAGATAGATGTAATATATGTTTAACAAAAAAAAATTAAGATTTTGAAATTTCAATATGAGAATGTACTTCTGAATAAACGTAGAGAGATCATTGGTATGTGATGTCACAGGAATAAATTTAAATTGCAATAATTATTTCATTCTTCCATTTAGTCACAATAGAATTTTTAAAATTTGGTGAAGCAGTAACCTTTTCTCTCCTACCTACCACCACTAACCCAACGGTCAAGCCACATGCCTCCCACTACCATAAGAGAAATTACTACTAAGATTCCTCTAGGTTAACCCTATAATAACCAGCATTCCCCGCCCGTTCCTTTACTAGGCCTTGCCTCTGGCATTAGAATTTTTCCTCATTCTTTGATTAAACGGGGTTGAAAATGCACGTCTTAAACTGACATGTTGAAAATAGCGTTTTCCCTTATAAATTTATCTGAATTATATATATATATATAGTCATCCGCAGACAGATCTGATTCGCTGTATCACAGCTCATCAGTACGGTTAGACACCGATTGCTTTTTAACCCAGGATTGAAACCCGACCGAATTGGTGTCAGTCGGCGATTCTACCTCTGGGCTATAGTAGGAGGAGGCAGACTTTTTAGCGTGTATATTATCATTATACACGGCCAATAACTGAGAGTGTTCTAATTCATTGCTGAATGAACGATGCGTAGATGCTAGAGTTGCTAATGTTTTTCAAAGTCTACCATTTTTCCAGAGTGCTCAATCAGGGTGTGAGAGCGTAAATAGTCATCCGCAGACAGATGTTTCGCTGTATCACAGCTCATCAGTACGGTTAGACTCCGATTACTTTTTAACCCAGGATTGAAACCCGACCACACACACACACACACACACACACACACACACACACACATATATATATATACTAAGAAAGTAATGGATTTTTTATTTAATAATCCAATAAATTTTTATCCTTGTAAATGTTATTTTTAGAGGATACTCATATTTGAGTAGACGCTTTGTATATTATAATCATTATTTTTAGTTTCGTCTACCTGCCTAATTATTCGAGAATTCTTAAAAAAGAAACATAAGTCCCCTACGACAGGAATCAAACCTGCGTCTTCCCTTTCCAGGAGAAATTTTTGTTTGATTTGATATATACATATATACACATACTTACTGAAAATATGGTTGCAATATATTGAAATATGATTGTGTTATGATGAAACACACCTATTCTATAGTGAATAGACTCTCCCACCTAATTTAAGTAAGAGTAGTAAGAGGAACGGGGGTCAGTCGATGTTGGACGATAGTAGTCGACAGTTAGTCGAATACGAAATTAGTCAGCGACCTGGCAAGATTACACTGCGTCATACATCTGATATCAAGTTCCTAACTTTTTGTACGTCGAACCTATTAGGACCGATTTTAGCACAAATACTAGCCTCCACTGCGAAAATAACTCCACAACAGTTTGCCAATTTTGAAGAGAACACACTGGAAGGTAGTTATAGCCATCTTGATTCAATGGCTCGATGAGCATTTCCCGAGGAGGGGGTTGGCTCCTACGAGGATATGGACCCCATGCTAATCTGTGTGTGTTGTATATTGTGTGACTTGTGCCGCAAAAGACTCATTTTTAAAAAATGCTAAAAATAGAAATTACAACAACGAACCACGCATATTTTCATTGGTGACAATATGTGTCATAATAGAAAGATCCATTTCATTTGAGGTGGTTCTCGAATATCTCAGTGTTCTTGACAGGCTCCAAAGGAGAATCAGTAATGTGATAGATACCGACTTGGCGGCTCGACTACAGCCACTTCCCCACCGAAGAAATGTGGTCTCCCTTTGTCTGTTCTATAAATACTTTCATGGCTTCTGCTCGGATGAACTTAAGTCACTGGTGCCTCCTCAACAGGTGTTTGCTCGTGCAACCAGATTGGCAACTGGGTCCCACCCATTCACAGTTAGGTTAGCCAAATGCAGACGACAATTCTACTCCTGCAGCTTCTTCTCTCACACTTTCCGCCTGTAGAACTCGCTCCCATATTCTTGCTTTCCTGATGGCTACAACCTCCAGGAATTTAAATGCAATGTCAATACTCATCTATTAACCACTTGAATCTAGTTCTTTCCCCACCCCGTATATCCTTTCTCTCCACCTTTGAAACTGTCATCACACCTGCATTCTCATCTTTCTATTGCTTCTTTCTAACTGGTTCGTATTCCTCTTCACTCTCTTCTAATTAATCTTTTTACACTTATGCAGCCCCCCGCTCATCAGTGGCATTTACGCCTTGCTCGGGGTGAAATGATTAAAAAAAAAAGAAAGTGAGAGAATGTTCCCTTTTGACTTAGCAGACACTGGAAATGACGAGGACTTTCTTCTAATAGACCGCACACCTGGTTTCTCTCACCAGTTCAGTTCACTTGCCGACAATTTCACTCTCACGGAAAAGTTCAAAGAACTGACTATGATTCTTGACAACCAGTCCTAACACAGATTCGCCGGTAAAACTCTCATTTCTATCTTTTAATATTTGTGACCAAGACTTTTGTTGACTTTCTGTTGGAAACAGTATTACCTTTTATTTTTGTCTTTGGTTTTGAATTAATTCTAACATTTCCGCTAAACTGAATCTACGTTCTTTTGGATGTTTAATTGTAATATATTTATATTTTTGCTTTTGTAAATAAATAAGTATCTATAAATACTTTCACGGCTTCTGCTCCGCTGAACTTAGATCACTAGTGCCCCCTAAATACGAATTTGAACGAGATACTAGATTAGCAACTAGATCCCACCCTTTTACAGTGAAACCGATAAAATGCAGCCGTAACTTCTACTCCAACAGTTTCTTTCCTCGCACTTCCCGACTGTGGAATTCTCTTCCACACGATTGCTTCCCCGATGGCTACAATCTCCAGGAGTTTAAATGTAAGGTCAATAGACACCTCCTAACACATTAACCTGCTCCCATTCTATCAAACACTCTTCCCATCTGCCCAACCCTCATCCTCGCTATCTTTACTCATCTGTCACCTTCCTCCTGACATTCCCTATGTCTAACCACTCCTTCTCTTTACCTTCCCCTATGTAGCCCCATGCGCAATAGTGGCAGTGAAATGCCTTGCTTGGGGTGAGATGATTTAAAAAAAAAAATTTTATTGTTATAAAACTTTAGCGTTGATAGTATTTCTTTATTCTCCTTTTCTTTCACCTTCTCTCTCTCTCTCTCTCTCTCTCTCTCTCTCTCTCTCTCCCATTTTTTACTTTTTGTCATAACCGTGACAAAATGAGGGCTCGTACTGAGCTTTGATGTTCATTTTAAAACAAAAACAGCAATTCAGCTGTCTTAATTAAAACAAATAATTTTCTCATTCGATGTTTATTCCACAGTAACAAAGAAAGGAATTCATTAATTCATTTTTCTCTTTATATATATATATATATATATATATATATATATATATATATATATATATTCATTTTGGTAAAACTGGCTTTCTATATATATATATATATTCATTTTGGTAAAACTGGCTTTCTATTTGTGTTTGTTGTCCTTTTATATTGAAGAATTTCTTTCTTCATCCAATTCGGATAAAGAATTTCACTTATTAAACAATCAGAGTTATTGCAACGAGCTAATCTTTGAACTGTCTTGACGTGCAAAGACTAATTCACAGATTGGAAATCTGTTTTTTTTTTCTTCAGTGAATTTAAATCTATTGCTTCTGATGCACTAAAGAAAAAGTGTGAACATCTGGTTAATATGTGTCAATCACAAAGACCTGAGATATGATGACCTTTTAAATGAATGTAAGCATGTCAAGCACTTCATGACTCTTGATGAAAATTGTGGGACACTCCCTGTACTATGCAGAAAAATAATTTTGGACAATTTGAAATCTGAATTCTCAATCGTTGAAATTGCACTCAGCGTGTTCATTTGCATGATGGCGACCAGCTGTACAGGAAAACGTTCTTTTTTAAAACTGAAACTTGTAAAAAAATTTGCTTCGTAGCTCAATGGGGCAGCATCGCTTGAACTGGTTTTCACTCATGTTCATGGAAAATGACATCCTATTCCTGAAGATCATTTTCTTCATACCAGTAATAAAGCAATTCCCTGAAAAGAAATGCCACAAATGCTTTTTATAACAAGAAGCAGTTATTTCGTGTGCCATCTAATCTGGGTGGCATGCAGGCATAGGGAGCTGATTTATTTTTTCTTTTGTACGGCCTTGTGTCAGACTTAACCAAACTCCCTACAGCTTATAAGTTTTATGCAGAATTATCATCAGAAGGTTTTTCATCGTCAGAAGGTTGGTTGTCAGTTGGAATATGTGGAATTGTATAAAATAGCGTAAGAAGAATTAAATATACACTTTGCATTTTAAAATAGAAATTTATTAAAGGAGAAATAACATAAATTGTATCCCTGGTTATCTCCCCCTCTTAAGGAAGGATTCCACTGTCCCCATGCATGAGCTGGGGGGGGGGTGTCTACGTTAGTGAACACCTCCCTATAGCTAGGGTGATATCACTCGAATCTCCTGACCACCAATATGTATGTCTCCGTCTGTCACTTTTCAGTTCGGTTAGCTACTTTTTCTTTCTTTTCCCGCCTGTGGAACTCGCTCCCATATTCTTGCTTTCCTGACGGCTACAACCTCCAGGAATTTAAATACAATGTCAATACTCATCTATTAACCACTTGACTCTAGTTCTTTCACCACCCCGTATATCCTTTCCTTTCTCTCCACCTTTGCAACTGTCATCACACCTGCATTCCAATCCTTCTCTTGCTCCTTTCTAACTGGTTCGTATTCCTCTTCACTCTCTTCTACTTAATCTTTTTACTCTTATGTAGCCCCCTGCACATCAGTGGCATTACCGCCTTGCTCGGGGTGGTCCGATTAAAAAAAGTTAATGTTTATTGAGAAAGTTAAGTGTATCAAGAGTTCGTACAAAATGTTCGTAGTAGTAATTGTTGAAATAGATAAGGAGAAAGAGAACAGGGTGCGACCTGACCTTATCTCCGGGTTGATTTGAAGTTGGTTACATTTTAGTTCCTTCGTCTATCGGCTCCCATCTGTCACTCTTGACTGACAGCCGAGGTCATTTATATAGTCCTTTTGAATTTCACACTGGATCTCCAAGTCCTTCCAAGTTTTACAAGTCGCTCCCATTGGTCAAAAATCATTTTAACACCTACTTGCGAAATCTGTTTTTTAAGCAGATGGCTAATCCTTTTTTCTATTTGGGAAAACCAGGATTTCACACGTCGTTGTGAATTTTTGTAAAAGTGAAGAAGGTTGATTTTAATTAATTTCTTATCTGCTACAGTCTTTTAGTTAATATCACCTGAAAAAGGTCAAATACAGAATTTTGTAAAAATGTAAACCTTTAAAGATTATTATAATGAAAATTTAAAAAATTAAAACAATTCTTGTAATAATTCATTATTCATTGAAAGTTTTTTCTTAAGACAATAGTATCCATAATATATCTTATTTACAAAAGCAATTAAATTTTTTCTAATTAAATATTGTTTTAGTTTTATTGCATTTTATTTATTTTACGATTTAGAGCAGATATTCAGTAATTGGTGTTTGTTTTACAGAAAAAGAAATTGATTTAAATTCTCCAAGAAATTTTACTTTTAACACTAAAAAAATCTGGTTTCGACTTTTTCCTTAAGCACATGGTCAGTCCTTTTTCTATTTGGGAAAACCAGGATTTAACAAGTCGTTGTGAATTTTTGTAAAAGTGAAGAAGAAGGTTGGTTTTAATTAATTATCATATCCGCTACAGACAAACTGAGCATTATTGTGGTTTTGAAACCTTGTATAATATTCAAAGGTTTATCATGTTGATTAGTTGCGGCTGTACAGCATGTTTTTAATGTTCTAGCACCAGTTTTGTTGAAGTTTCAATAAAATTGTGGTGTACCGAGCAAGCGAGGAACCGGATGTTTGCTCTCAGAGGTCCAGATAGCAAATGACCAAAACTGGTCTTTGCGCATCTGGGCTCCACGCAGAAGTTCCGGTGGAAAACCAAAATTAAATAAATATCAAATTCCTTTTACGGACCCTTTTCGCGAGCCGACGTGAATTTTGTTTATCGTCCAATGGGAAGCCCAGAATTAAATCCGGGTGTGAATTCCCAAATGACTTGTTCGGAGCCCTAAAGACGAAATAAAAGGCCGATACAGGAAGCATCGCCAGTTGAGAAAATACGAGCATAATTAACACGCCCCTTGACAAACGTAAAGCAATCGTATTATGCTTGCCTCTCCTTTCTCTCTCATCTTCTTCTTCACTGTTCACTGAACCACTTACCCGAATGGACTGAGCGGAGACTTCAAAGACACTCCTAACAAACAAACGCTCACACATACATACGCACAAACTCTTTTCGACAATTACTACTATGAAATTTTAACGACCTTTGCAAGCAAGGCATTCCACTGCCACTATTGCGTAGAGAGTTACATATGAGGGTTACATATTCAGTTTTCTACGATAAAAAAAAAATTCATCAAAATCTGACTAAATCAGCCTTTTCACTATAACCGAGTATTGAAAAAACCAAAAAAAAAAAACAAAAACAAGAAAAACACAAAAAAAAAACACCTTAAAACCCTACATTTTTTTAAAAATAACCCACAAAGGTTGATATGCCATTAAACAAAACTAAACCTCAAAAACAGATGGAATAATTTCAACTATTATTCACTCATTCAATATTAATCCTCAGTAAGAATTCGAACGTCAACCGAATGCCACGCAAGTACGAACAGTGAAATTTTGTTAGGTAACTCTTAACACAAAATCCAAAACTGCAACTCACTCACGCACTCATTTTAATTCAATCAAAGAAACAAACATTCAATATTTTCTACACACATCTTTAAATTCACTTAAATCATGCTATTTCAACAAACTGTTTTGCATTCTATCCATATAATCTCAACTCCACGTTTTGTATATTTTATGAATATAAATATTATTTGTTTGTTGTGACCAAAAACCAGAATTTTCTTCGTTTATTATTTATCCATGTGTTCGTTGTTATTGACATGAGCCATAAAAAATAAAGCAAGTGGGATATGTCTCACTACACTACAGTCTCGTCCCTCCATCTATGGGTCGAATAACAGGACAGATTGCGTTCTATAGCCTTGGCTGGCAACCAGTCTACCGCAGATAGTAATGGCAACCTACTGCCCAGTCAGTCATGTCTTGATGATCACCCAAGCATGTATCATGTCTGGCACTTAACTGACTAATCCGGATAAAGAGGGATTGCTGTCCAAATACACAGTATATATATATATATATATATTCCAAATATATACTGTTAAATGTAAGAGACAATGAATGTCTATTATGTTTAATCATGAGCCGTTCTAAACGTCGTATTTTGGCTTTAATTTCAGTTGAAAGTAAAGACAAAAATTCTCCAACATTTGGATAATTTTTTATTAATTTGCTTCTAAGCTTTCGGCTCACATGAGCCATCTTCAGAGAGGTTATTTAGACTGTAATACAATAACATTCACCATCACCGATGATTTTATTTTCTGTTGACATAAAACACCGCTTGGCAACGGCAGTAATTACCAAAAATAATAATCGCAGTTCTTAAGTTTGCGATGCGGTTTTATGACGTCACACCGCGGGATAGCGCGAAATGACAACAAAACCATGTAGTCAAATGCAATGTAACGTGTTATGTCCGGATTTAAAGGTGATTTTATTGAGTGTTGGTTGTTTAGATTTGATGTACATGGTCTCCAATATCTGCAGGTTCCTCTTACTGTGGGTATGAGTACTTACCTATAGACTCCGAAACGGCTGAATCGATTTTCTTTAAAATTTACTCAGTTGTACTATAAGCGTCTGCGAGTGTTCTTAGCTAGGTTTTGTGTTGAGGTACCCCCGATAAATATCGATAATCAAAAAAATCGGGTTATAGAAGGAGTGGTCCGATTTTAATCAAATTTGATACACTCATAGGCAAAGACATAAGAAATGATATTCAGAAGTTTCAAGGTTGCAGTTCTTAGAATAGTGCAGAAAATCGCTTATATATATATATATATATATATATATATATATATATATATATATATTTTCTAGACATATTCTATTAAATATAAGAGACAATGAATGTCTATTATGTTTAATCATGAGCCGTTCTAAACGTCGTATTTTTGCTTTAATTTCAGTTGAAAATGAAGACAAAAATTCTCCAACATTTGGATAATTATTTATTGGTTTTCTTCTAAGCTTTCTTAGAAGCTTTTTTTTTTTTTGAGTAGTATCTCTGATACTACTCAAAAACCTAGTACATATATTGGTTTTACCACAACCACGCTCTCCCGTAGACTTACATGTCATCTTTCTGATCAGAGTACTATTAAACAACATTTCTCTGAAAAACATAAACATGTAGGTAATATCAGACAGATTTTGGTCAACAATACGGTGATCCTTACTCATACACACAGTAAGAGGAACCTGCAGATATTGGAGGCCATGTACATCAAATCAAAACAACCAACACTCAATAAAATCAACTTTAAAACAGGAAATAACATATTACATTGCATTTGACTAGATGGTTTTGTTGTCATTTCGCGCTATCCCGCGGTGTGACGTCATAAAACCGCATCGCAAACTTAAGAACTGCGTTTATTATTTTTGGTAACTATTGCCGTTGCCAAGCGGAGTTTTATGTCAACACAAAATAAAATCGTCGGTGATGGTGGATTTTATAATATTTCAGTTTAAACTACCTCTCTGAAGATGGCTCATGTGAGCCGAAAGCTTAGAAGAAAACCAATAAATAATTATCCAAATGTTGGAGAATTTTTGTCTTCATTTTCAACTGAAATTAAAGCAAAAATACGACGTTTAGAACGGCTCATGATTAAACATAATAGACATTCATTGTCTCTTATATTTAATAGAATATGTCTAGAAAATTACTTGCTGCCTCGATATACTAAATATATATATATATATATATATATAAAAGGCAAGAAGTTTGTGTGTGTGTGTGTGTGTCTGTTTATCTGCCTGTATGTCTGTATTTTTTTCAGCTCTTTTATTTTAGTTTTTGCTTCAGGTTTGGCTCTAAGTAGGTATAATTGTAGTTCTTAGTCTCGGCCATGATACCATTTACTCAGAGGACTTATTTAGCCTTCAAAATTCAGTTTATGACGAAAAAAACTTATTTGATATCGATACCAAGAAATCAAAATTTGATTTGACTTACATCCATTCATTTTTCTTTCAATCTACGGTTTCGCTTTAACTGGATACAACTATTGCTCTTTAGTCTTACGTGCCAACGTCCAAAGAGTCTGAGCTCCAGGACCATGGATTAGTTTTAAAGCTTCCATTACACCCGAGCAACGGCGGGCTATACTGCTAGTATATCTATCTATCTAAGTATGTGTGTGTGTATATGTGTGTGTACGTGTGCGTGCGTGTGTGTATGTGTACGTGTGTATGCATGTGCGTGTGTGCTGATTAACAAGAGACTATTGTTTAGTCTGTAAATTGTACCCAAGTTAACAAGATTTTTTTTTTGCTCAGCTCTTGATGACACGACCCATTTTTATTTTTCTCAGATCTACCAAATGCCAAGTTGCATTGCTTTCATATCAAAATCCTTAAGTGGCCCACTTACTCTGAAGTGAATACATGAAAGATATTTAGAAATATGTTTTACTCTTTTAAAGTTCGCATTAGTTGTTTTAAATACTTTAAATACTTAATTTATTAGTTTTATTTTTTTAAAAAATAAATTACCACCAAAAGCCCTTTAGAGTTACTGTCTAAACCTACTAACCTGAAATACGAACTATAGTGGACATTGAAACAATACTTCTTCTCCTTTTATGTCCCTTCAGGACGTAGGCGATCATGGCTTTCCACGTCTTTCTATCCCTGGTGGCTCTTAGCACGCCTTCTTCTGTTACACCATGCAACCTCCGTTCCATCATCCACTAGCGCAAGCCCATAAATATAGAATATAAATGTATAGAAACTAGCGTGGCCACAGAATGAGGAATCAGTTTATATATTGATTATAATATAGATTTGATCCCCCACTTTATATCCACATTATAATTTCTTATAAACAGTTGGCATATAAATTCTTCTATGTGCCTTGTCCCTTCAGGACATAGGCGATCATGGCATTACACGTCTCCCTACCTCTGGTGGCTCTGAGCATGCCTTCTCCTGTTACACCACCCAAGCCCAGCTCTGCCATCCACTAGCTCAAGCCCATAAATCTAGAATATATATGAATAGAAACTAGCATGGCCACAAAATGAGGGATCAGTTTATATATTGATTATAAAATAGATTTGATCCCCCACTTTATATCCACATTATAAATTCTTATAAACAGTTGGTATATATCTTCTTCTTCTATGTGCCCTGTCCCTTCAGGACGTAGGCGATCATGGCTTTCCACATTCCTATTCGTGGCGGCTCTGAGCACGTCTTCTCCTGTTACACCATGCAACCATCATTCCGTCATCCACCTGCTCAGGCCCTTCAAATATGTTATCCGCTGCTTTCCCCTGTCTCTCTTTCCCTCTATCTGACATGTGAGTATCAGATTCTCCAAACCTTCCTCCCTCATTACATGTCCCAAGAACTTCAGCTGTCTCTTCCTGATGCTCAGTATTAATTTCTTTTTCATTTCCATTCTTTCTGAAACTTCATCATTGCTCACTTGCTCGCTCCATGATATTCGCAACATCTTTCTGTAGAACCACATTTGCAAACACATCTACAAAAAGATGGAACTACCATTGATGTCTTTCGCTACATCACTCCATACAACAAGTGTCTAGAAATGCCTTGTCGCTCAATATTGATCTCATGGCTATTTTGTTCATTGACACTATTGAAAAATGTAACCACCATAGCACCTTATTTCATTCAGAAGGCATGAAGATTCATGATTCAAATTAATTGTGCATGAATAAGTGACATATCACAGCACATACAGGCGTGACATAAGGTGCAAAACTTCACAACCCCCCCCCCCCCCCTTAGCACTTACACTTTTGGGAACACCTCAGGCACTGGGCAATAAATCAAGCCTTCTTTCGAGTGGGGGAGAAGCATTTCCTGTGGAAACAGCCACCTAGAGCTTGGTCTAATACTCAAAGAATACTAATCCCAGCCAAAAGGTTACGATTTATTTAGCCTCCAGTTGTATCAACTGCTATTCATATGGTGGGGATTTGTATATGAATATAACAATGATGGTTGTCTTTTAGGTTTGAACAAGGTTCTGTTTTGCATATTCATTAGTGGAACCTGAGGTAACTCTGCAAATTCGGACTGGATACATAGAGCACAGTGCAGTGTGGACACACAATGTTGGTGGTTGGGGGTCAATGCCAAAGTTTTACATTGACACTATTCTCCTGTCAGTTGTGAGTTTATTGACACCAGGCTTCTTTAAGGTTTGCAAAGGTTTGTTGGACAATGGCACATGCACATAATTTGATGATAGCACATTTCTTTCAGCCTTTTGACCTTGCACCTCTCAAGATTGCCTTTGTTTGAATCAGTGTACCATTTGTTTGGGCTTACGAACACATCATGTTGAAACTCCTGTTCCTACATGATTACCAAAGTTAAGCAATGTTGAGCCTGGTCAGTACCTAGATAGGTGACCACTTGCAAATACCAGGTGTTGTAAGTGTGGATGTGCAGATGGTTTAATGGATAATGGCTCAGAATTGTTAACCAGAGAACTGAGTTATATTTTTTTTATATTCACTGATGTGCTAATGCCCTTGGGAAAATTATTAATCCAACTGGAATTCAATTATGATCGCCCGGTTCATACTCCACCCATGTCTATTGAACAGGTGAAGAGGCTCATCCCTTGTTCCCTGTTTAGGATGTGGTTTCTGGCTTTCACTTTTACAATCTTTTCATTCTTTTTTTTTCAATTGGAGTAGATAGACTAAACTATCGGCCGGTTCACACTCCACGCACGTCTATTGAACAGGTGAAGAGGCTCATCCCTTGTTCCCTGTTTAGGATGTGGTTTCAGGCTTTCTCTTTTACAATCTTTTCATTCTTTTTTTTCAATTGGAGTAGATAGACTAAACTATCGGCCGCTTCACACTCCACCCACGTCTATTGAACAGGTGAAGAGGCTCATCCCTTGTTCCCTGTTTAGGATGTGGTTTCTGGCTTTCTCTTTTACAATCTTTTCATTCTTTTTTTTTCAATTGGAGTAGATAGACTAAACTATCGGCCGCTTCACACTCCACCCACGTCTATTGAACAGGTGAAGAGGCTCATCCCTTGTTCCCTGTTTAGGATGTGGTTTCTGGCTTTCTCTTTTACAATCTTTTCATTCTTTTTTTTTTCAATTGGAGTAGATAGACTAAACTATCGGCCGCTTCACACTCCACCCACGTCTATTGAACAGGTGAAGAGGCTCATTCCTTGTTCCCTGTTTAGGATGTGGTTTCTGGCTTTCTCTTTTACAATCTTTTCATTCTTTTTTTTTCAATTGGAGTAGATAGACTAAACTATCGGCCGCTTCACACTCCACCCACGTCTATTGAACAGGTGAAGAGGCTCATCCCTTGTTCCCTGTTTAGGATGTGGTTTCTGGCTTTCTCTTTACCAATCTTTTCATTCTTTTTTTTTCAATTGGAGTAGATAGACTAAACTATCGGCCGCTTCACACTCCACCCACGTCTATTGAACAGGTGAAGAGGCTCATCCCTTGTTCCCTGTTTAGGATGTGGTTTCTGGCTTTCTCTTTACCAATCTTTTACTTTTTTTTTTCCAATTGGAGTAGATAGACTAAACTATCGCCTGGTTCACACTCCACCCACGTCCATTGAATGGGTGAGGAGGCTCATCCCTTGTTTCCTGTTTAGGATGTGGTTTCCAGCTTTCTCTTTTCCAATCTTTTCACTCTTATGTAGCCCCCTGCACATCAGTGGCGTTACCGCCTTGCTCAGGGTGATATGATTAAAAAAAAAAACCCAAAAAAACCTCTTTTCCATCCAACTATGGATTAATCAGTAGGACTTGTATCATTAAAGTGTTATCTAAAAAAAATAGAATATATTTTCTATCTTTAAATAACCTGAAAATGGTTGATAAACCATAGAAAAATGAATCAACCAATCAGTCATTTATTTGGTTGGCCTTGATGTTCTCTGCTACAGCTCTCCATACAACAAGTACCTAGAAATGCAATGTTGCTCAAAGCAGAGGACATGTCTAGTTTGTTCATTGACTCTACTAGAAGAAGGAGCTACCATAGTGTTATGTAGGTAAAAAAAGTGTTGCTGCTGAAACGTACTGTCAAACATGGATCTCCAGGCAATAACCATGACTATTGAATGAATTGTGCTACCAAGATCACATGTCCATAAATATTTAGTATATAAAGCACTCAGACAAAAGCCTGAGGGTGTTCTGTGTTGTGCATCATTTTGGTATTGAGCGTCATTGAAGAGATTTTTTGCAGAAAATTATTCAAAGAGCATTATTGTGTATTATTCAAAGAATTCATTTCGTCATCATCTTGTGGCCTTGGCTGAGATCGAACTCACAACACCCCCCCCCCCCCAGTATTCCCTGTGCATTTGTAACCCTGGTGCAGTTTGCAGCAAAATTCATAATCTTGTCAAATAGCTGAATACTTGATGCTTCACCAGGGCTACCAAGGGTGTTTTTATTGTGACACCAACACTAGATGGGTTGCCTCCAAGTCCCATCCTGTTATTTAACCCATAACTGGAGGGAAATGGCGGATTAATACCTTTCCCAAGGGTACCAGTGCGGAGGTGAATGCAGGGTACTCAACTGGAATTTGAACTCAGCTCACCAATTTCTCTTTCCAAGCTGATATCCACTGCACCACAATGCACATCCGTCACTGAATGCTTACAACGCCTGGTATTCCCAAGCGGTCACCCATTTAAGTACTGACCAGGCTCAATGTTGCTTAACTTTGGTGATCGAACGAGAACCGGTGTATTCAACGTGATATGCCGTAAGCAAGAATTCGTTTAGTACTTTGACTTTACGTGAAGATACCAAAATATTACAATTTGCTAATCATGAGTTACGGAAAGTTCCCTTCAGAATGACGTTACGAAATATAATGTTATAAAAACATGGCCCTTTATTTTGTTCACCACGAATATCGATTGGATGAGGTAAATTAACCTAAACAGAGAAGGGCATAAGTGACAAATCAATATCCATTGGAGTGTTTACTTTTATTGTATTGATGGTTATCTTTTGGGTCTAGAGAAGGATTTGTTTTGCTTATTTGTCGATAGATCTTGAAGTGACTCTGCAACCCAAGATTGGAGTCACAGAGCATGAAGCGATGACATGAGAAAATGAGAAAACAAAGCAGTGCTTACGTTTGTAAAGAAGTAGAACTCGTATAAAAATTTGTTATGAATTTCTTATAACTTTCTTATAAATTTCTTATAATTTTTTATAATTTTTTATGATTTCTATAATTTTCTTATGAATTTCTTATAATTTTTTGTCATTTTTTATGATTTTTTAATAATTTTCTTATAATTTCTTATAATTTTCATATAATTTCTTATAATTTCTTATAATTTTCTTATAATTTCTTATAATTTTCTTATAATTTCTTATAATTTCTTATAATTTTCATATAATTTCTTATAATTTCTTATAATTTTCTTATAATTTCTTTATTTTTAATCATTTCACCCCAAGCAAGGCACTGATGTACAGAGGCCTACATAAGAGAGTAAAAGTTTAAGCAGGAGAAGATCAAAGAGAAAGATGAACCAGTTACAGGGGGGGGTAGTCAGAGAAAGGGCAAGAAAAGGATGGGAATACAGGTGTGATATAATTTTCATATAATTTCTAATAATTTTCTTATGATTTCTTATAATTTTCTTATAAAATCTTCGAATTCAGTGAACACATTTAAACTAGCATGGATTTGTACCAACCACAATATACAATATGAGGTTTGATTAAAACATATTGGAACTGGTACTATAAAAAGAAAAACAAAAGTAGATATCAATTTGATATTTAATCTCCTTTCAAGCCGTCCACTTTATCCAGCCTTGTTTCCAGCTGCCTTGTTACATTCTCTTGGATTTCCCCAATGTCTTGTTCCTTTAAATTGGAATTTGATTTTTGAAAAGAGGAAAAAGTCACAAGAGTTCTTGGGGAATATGGTAGTTGTGAAACGTGGGGAATGTTGCTTTTGGCCAAAAACAGGTCCACAAGTGATGGTCACTGATAGAACCTTTGTGAGATGACTACAATTGACACATTCCTTCCAAGCACTGTTATCAACAATAGATGTGTAGCCAAAAAATTATAACTTGTGTGTATATAAAGTGTGTATGTGCAACAGAGTTCAAATGTCAATTGGTGCCAAATGACTTCTCAATATGTACTTCATCTTCATTACCATAGCAACATACTTTTTGAACCAACCTTGTATACTCATTGAAAAAATGAATTCGATAGGTACTTCCCACCAAAAAAAAAAAAAAATAACAAGTTGGAGATATCTTTAATCAAAAAAGAGATATATCACAAATGTGTAACAAATTGATTGATTTTTTAAAGATTATTGAACCCTTTGTGGATTATTTACAGCTGACATATTTTTGTGGTGTTTTGTAACAATAATTATTTTGTTTGTGAGTGAATATCACACCGACAAATTTTTGGAGATAACAATGATTTCTCCAGATACAAATCTTACTATTTAACCTATAGATGAGGGAGAAGTGATGAATGCATTCGCCCAGTTCACACTCCACCATGTCTATTGAACAGGTTAAGAGGCTCATCCCTTGTTCCCTGTTCAGGATGTGGTTTCCAGCTTTCTCTTTTCCAATCTTTTCACTATTACGTAGCCCCCTGTTGTAACTTCTTGTTTTTGCAATCTGTTTCATTGTGTTATATCTCGGGAGGGGATAAACAGAGAAAGAATAGTGCAAGAAATAACTCTTAACACTGAGGATATGTAAATAGAGATTTATTATATGTTAGTACAATAAACCAAATACAAGTCACCAACGAACAGTTAACACGAATAACATTTAAGAAGGCAATGTCTCTGTATAGGACGTATGCGTCCGTCTTGAGAAGAAGGCTTCCGTCTAGTGGCGTCTAACTCTCATCTAAGGCTGATGGCTCTCGACTCTCGTATAATGATGAAGACTCTCGTATAGTCACGAACGCACTTGATCTCTCTAGATCGCTCTGTAGTTCGTTCTAGTTCTGGTCATTTATAACCCGGGCCATACCCATTCCTGGGTAAGACAGAATATTTCTCTGCAACACATTGTAAGAGACTTTATCAGATGATGAAATCAAAAATATATTTTCATTAGCCATGGAGGGATAAACAAAGCGAGAGATAAAAGGGAAAAAACAGGGAGAGAAAAGAGAGAGAATAAGAGAGAAAATAGAAAGAAAGAGAAAGAAAAAGAAAATTTAGAGAAAGTGAGTGATAGAGAAAAAAGAGTAAGAGAAAACAGAAAGAGAGAAAAATAAAAGAGAGTTAAAGAGAGCAAAAAATAGAGAAAGAGAGTGATAGAGAAAGAAAGAGTAAAGAGAAAATATAGAGAAAGAGAAAAAAGAGAGTTGAAAGTAGGATAAAATAGAAAGAGAAAAAAATTTAATGACAAAATTCAGTGGAGAATTTCGGCTGCAGTCGCTTTCTCACAGGCAAGATGTGGCTTCCCTGTGCCTCTACTACAAATACTTTCACAGCTTCTGCTCCAATGAACTTAGCTCTCTGGTGCCCCCTATGTATGAATTTACTCTCGCTACTAGACTAGAAACTAGGTCACACTGTTTTACAGTGAAGCCGATGAAATGTAACCACAATTTCTACTCTAGCTGCTTCTTTTCTCACACTTCCAACCTGTGGAATTCCCTCCATATACTTGCTTTCCCAACAGCTACAATCTCCAAGAATTTAAATGGAAGGTCAATAGTCATCTCCTATCTCACTAACTTGCATCCTTTCTCTCAAGGTCTTTTCTCCATCTACCCCACCCCCATCACACCAGTATTCTCATTTTTCTGTTACCCCCCCTAACCTGCCCCTCTTTCTTATCACTTTCTCCCTATGTAACCCCGTGCACAACAGTGGAAGTAAAAATGCCTAGCTTGGGGTGAAATGATTTAAAAAAAAAAAGAAAAAAGAGGGAGATAAAAATAGAGAAAAAGAGAAAGAGAAAAAGAAGAGAGAAATAGAGAAAAAGAAAAGGTGATAGAGAAAACAGGAAAAATAAAAAGAGAAAGATAGAAAAACAGAGAGAGAAAATGAGGGAGAAAGATGGAAAAAAGAGAGAGAAAAGAGAAATAGAGAAGGAGAGAATGAGAGAGTAAGTGGGAGATTTGTTTTTAGATTACTCAAGTGGGACTAATTATTTGTCCGTTCTCTCTGGGGAAAGTAGACAAGAGTGAGAGAGAAGGAGAAAAGAAAGAGAGGAAATAAGCCAGAGAAAGAGAGAAAGTGAAAAAGACAACAAGAAAATAGAAAGAGAAAATGAGTGAAAAAGAGAGAGAGAAATAGAGAGAGAAAAGAAGAAAAAATGAGTGAAAGAGAGAGAGAGAGAGAAAAAAGAGAGAGAGAGAGAGAGAGAGAGAGAGATGAATGAAAGATATATAGAGAGAAAAATAGACAAAAATAGAAAATAGAGAGAAAGTGAAAAGACAACAAGAAAATAGAAAGAGAAAATGAGTGAAAGAGAGAAAGAGAGAAATAGAGAGAGAAAAGAAGAAAAAATGAGTGAAAGAGAGAGAGAGAGAGAAAAATAGAGAGAGAGAGAGAGAAAATGAATGAAAGATATATAGAGAGAAAAATAGACAAAAATAGAAAATAGAGAGAAAGTGAAAAGACAAGAAAATAGAAAGAGAAAATGAGTGAAAGAGAGAGAGAGAGAGAAATAGAGAGAGAAAAGAAAATAGAGAGAGAGAAAGTGAAAAAGACAAGAAAATAGAAAGAGAAAATGAGTGAAAGAGAGAGAGAGAGAGAGAAATAGAGAAAGAAAAGAAAATAGAGAGAGAGAGAGGAAGTGAAAAAGACAATAGAAAGAGAAAATGAGTGAAAGAGAGAGAGAGAGAGAGAGAGAGAGAGAAATAGAGAGAGAAAAGAAGAGAAAATAAAGAGAGAAAAAGTGAATAAGACAAGAAAATAGAAAGAGAAAGTGAGTAAAAAAAGAGAGAGAGAAAAATAGAGAGAGAGAAAGAAAGAAATTGAGTGAAAGAGAGAGAAAAATAGAGAAAAGAAGAGAAAATAGAGAGAGAGAAAGTGAAAAAGAACAAGAAAATAGAAAGAGAAAATGAGTGAAAGAGAGAGAGAGAGAGAGAGAGAGAGAAAAGAAAAGAAAAATAGAGAGAAAGAAAGAAAAATAGAACAAGAAATGGAAATAGAATGTGTAAGAAAGGGGGATAGAAAGCAAAATATAGAAAACAAGAGAGAAAGAGAAAGGGTGAACATAAAGAAAGAGAGTGGTGGATAAAGAGAGGGAAAGATAAGAATAGAGAGAGAAAAGAGAGAGAAACTGAAATAAAGGAAATAGGGAGAAAAAGAAAAATAGAGAGAGAAAAGGAGAGGGATAGAGAAAAGGAGATAAAATAGCGAAAAAGTGAGAGAGATAAAGAGAGAGCTAGAGGGGAAGAGGGGGTAGAGAGAGAGAGGGGAAAGAGAAAAATATCTAGAGAGAAAAAGAAAGAGAAAACAGAAAGAGAGACAAAAGATGGAAAGAGAGAGAGAGAGAGAGATAGAGAGAGATTTCTCTGTTTATATTAGCCAAGTGGGATTTCGAAGAACTAATTATTGGTTACTTCTCACTGGTTAATTATATTTTTCTTGGAATTCCACAGCGAGCTGTTTCCATAACCAGATTTATTTATAAGCTTAATACAAATCGATTCTTTCCATGATCAGTTATCCTAACATATTCCATACGATGATAAAATGGAATATTCCAGATATGATACTAGTCACATGTCACAAGAATCATGAATTCGATCCTCACTAGGTTCCCCATACTTTTGACATTATGCCGCAACTAAGCTTAATAGATAGCAGGATGCCTTCGCATGTGTAATGGTTAACAAGCTGATCTAGTTGACCATTACTAATGAATAGTGAGTTTGATCTTCACTGGGTGCCCCATACAGAATTCAGTATTATATAACCCAACAAATGCAGAGATGTCGTAAAATCCATCAACCCAGCTCAGCATGGGTTAATGGTTAACAAGCTGATCTAGTTGACCATTACTAATGAATAGTGATGGGTTATGGTTAGTGAAGCTAGTCTGGGTGACCATTACTAATGAATAGTGATGGGTTATGGTTAGTGGCTAGTCTGGGTGGGACAATTACTAATGAATAGTGATGGGTTATGGTTAGTGAAGCTAGTCTGGGTGACAATTACTAATGAATATGATGGGTTATGGTTAGTGAAGCTAGTCTGGGTGACAATTACTAATGAATAGTGATGGGTTATGGTTAGTGAAGCTAGTCTGGGTGACAATTGCTAATGAATAGTGATGGGTTATGGTTAGCAGCTAGCCTGGGTGACAATTACTAATGAATAGTGATGGGTTATGGTTAGTGTAGCTAGTCTGGGTGACAGCTAATGAATAGTGATGGGTTATGGTTAGTGAAGCTAGTCTGGGTGACAATTACTAATGAATATATGGGTTATGGTTAGTGAAGCTAGTCTGGGTGACAATTACAATGAATATGATAAGTTATGGTTAGTGAAGTTAGTCTGGGTGACAATTACTAATGAATAGTGATGGGTTATGGTTAGTGAAGCTTAGTCTGGGTGACCATTACTAATGAATAGTGATGGGTTATAAGCAGGGTTAGTCTGGGTGACCATTACTAATGAATAGGTGATGGGTTATGGTTAGTGAAGCTAGTCTGGGTGACAATTACTAATGAATAGTGATGGGTTATGGTTAGTGAAGCTAGTCTGGGTGACAATATTAATGAATAGTGATGGGTTATGTTATGTGTAAGCTAGTCTGGGTGACAATTACTAATGAATAGTGATGGGTTATGGTTAGTGAAGCTAGTCTGGGTGACAATTGGTCATGAATAGTGAAATGGGTTATGGTTAGTGAAGCTAGTCTGGGTGACAATTACTAATGAATAGTGATGGGTTATGGTTAGTGAAGCTAGTCTGGGTGACAATTACTAATGAATAGTGATGTATTATGGTTAGTGAAGCTAGTCTGGTGACAATTGCTAATGAATAGTGATGGGTTATGTTGTTAAAATAGTCTTGGTGACAATTACTAATGAATAGTGATGTAAGGTGGTTAGTGAAGCTAGTCTGGTGACAATTGCTAATGAATAGTGAAAGGTTATGGTTAGTGAAGCTAGTCTGGGTGACCATTACTAATGAATAGTGATGGGTTATGGTTAGTGAAGCTAGTCTGGGTGACCATTACTAATGAATAGTACATGGTTATGGTTAGTGAAGCTAGTCTGGTGACAATTACTAATGAATAGTGATGGGTTATGGTTAGTGAAGCTAGTCTGGGTGACAATTGCTAATGAATAGTGATGGTTATGGTTAGTGAAGCTAGTCTGGGTGACCATTACTAATGAATAGTGATGGGTTATGGTTAGTGAAGCTAGTCTGGGTGACAATTACTAATGAATAGTACAGTGGGTTATGGTTAGTGAAGCTAGTCTGGGTGACAATTACTAATGAATAGTGATGGGTTAAGTGGTTATAAGCTAGTCTGGGCATAATTACTAATGAATAGTGATGGGACAAGGTGGTTAGTGAAGCTAGTCTGGGTGACCATTACTAATGAATAGTATATTCGGTCCCCACTGGATGGTCCATACAAAAATTAAACATTAAATAACCCAACAAGAGTAGAGATGTCATAAAATCTACCAACCCAGTTCAGTATAGATTAATGGTGAACAAAGTGTAGTTGGCCATGAATACTAAGGAGTGACTTTGATTCTCACTCGGTGTCCCTGATTTTGTGTTAAATTATGCTAAGCAAATTAAATAACAACACAGATTTAATAGTTGGTTCCTTATCATGGGATAATGGTTAACAAGCTCATTTAGTAGACAATTTCTACTAAATAGTGAGTTAGATTGTTATTATGTGCCTCATCTATGTTATAGGGTAGACCTGATAGCCACGGTAATTAAGAAGTGGTTCCATGTTCCTCAAAACCTCCCAATTGCTGCCAGATGTAGTTTATCGTCATACCCAGGACAGGGGTGGGTGCAAAGGGCATTGAACAATTTCTGGCATCACCGACAAGTATATATGAAATGATTTGCACTAATTAGGATCTTGTGTCAAAGTTACAATTGTGGTGGGCGGGAGTGTTGGGTAGGTAAATATCCTCGTAAAATATAAAGATTGTAGATAATTAATTTTTACTTTTTACCTTACCTTTAATTATACATCTCCAATTAGGCTTAATTAACAATTGTAAATAATTGTAATTATTATTATAATTAACATAAAATGATAGGATTGTGTTTCTGGTTCCTTCTAAAATCTACTTATAACTTTATAATCTGATATCTTCTCCTAAATAAATTCTGAAATTTAATTTACTATTTGTTTGTTATTTATTCATTTTTTTCTTCAACAATGTTCAGTTTGTATAAGGCCCTGGAGACACTTAAGGTAGAGGATTATAGAGTAAGAGGAATATTTGCTTATATTTCTGAGATTAGGTAGTATTTACAGTATTTACATTATTTGCACTATTGTCCTCATCTTTGTTGCCATTTGTACGACGTTTAATAATAGATCATTCTATTTGTCTATATTTCTGAGATCAGGTAGTATTTATAGTATTTACATTATTCGGACTATTGTCCTCATCTTTGTTGTCATTTGTATGACGTTTAATAATAGATCATTCTATTTGTCTATATTTCTGAGATCAGGTAGTATTTACAGTATTTACATTATTCGGACTATTGTCCTCATCTTTGTTGCCATTTGTATGACGTTTAATAATAGATCATTCTATTTGTCTATATTTCTGAGATCAGGTAGTATTTACAGTATTTACATTATTCGGATTATTGTCCTCATCTTTGTTGCCATTTGTGCGACGTTTAATAATAGATCATTCTATTTGTCTATATTTCTGAGATCAGGTAGTATTTACAGTATTTACATTATTCGGACTATTGTCCTCAATTTGTTACCATTGGTATGACATTTTGGTCTTCTTCCAATCAAGGTTTATGCAAGGAATGAGGATGATATACCCCAGTGATTGTGATAAGGGGTTCAGTTTGAAATTCCTAGCACCTGAAAAAGGCCTGTGCGTACAACAAAAATGAAAACAATAGTCCGAATAATGTAAGAAGGAAGATAATGATTAATCCAACATTTCAACAGGTTAGGATTGTTATGATTGAGAAAGCATACTCTTGGGAGTTGGTTCCACAAAGCAGTGGTTCATTAGAAGAAACTGCTCAAAAGAATACAAGAGTGGTTTGCTACTATGCGTATTGTATAATGGGTTTTAGCTTTGAGGGTTATATCTTGTAGGACTAAAGAATGTAGTTTATCTGAACACTTTCCATGGAAGTATCAATAGGGCAATGAAATTCTTGAGACTTTTCATGTATGAAAAAATATTAGGGTGACAAAAATTCATCACCCACAAGGACAAGGATTATGAGGACAATTTTGTTTCTCTATTTGGGCTTTCACACAATTCATTTATGACCTTATTACTTTAAAGAAAATGTTTTCATAACTGCCATTTTCACAGTATTTACATTATTCGAACTATTGTCCTCATCTTTGTTGCCATTTGTATGACGTTTAATAATAGATCATTCTATTTGTCTATATTTCTGAGATCAGGTAGTATTTACAGTATTTACATTATTTGGACTATTGTCCTCATCTTTGTTGCCATTTGTACGACGTTTAATAATAGATCATTCTATTTGTTTATATTTCTGAGATCAGGTAGTATTTACAGTATTTACATTATTCGGACTATTGTCCTCATCTTTGTTGCCATTTGTACGACGTTTAATAATAGATCATTCTATTTGTCTATATTTCAGAGATCAGGTAGTATTTACAGTATTTACATTATTTGGACTATTGTCCTCATCTTTGTTGCCATTTGTATGACGTTTAATAATAGATCATTCTATTTGTCTATATTTCTGAGATCAGGTAGTATTTACAGTATTTACATTATTCGGACTATTGTCCTCATCTTTGTTGCCATTTGTACGACGTTTAATAATAGATCATTCTATTTGTCTATATTTCAGAGATCAGGTAGTATTTACAGTATTTACATTATTCGGATTATTGTCCTCATCTTTGTTACCATTTGTACGATGTCTTGTACGTTGTACTTTCCGGCCTTCTTCAGGTGCTAGGAATTTTAAACTGAACCCTATATCCACTGGGCCCAGTGGATATAAACGTTGGTTAATTCCTGATTAGAGTTGTGAGTTCAATACTAAGCTACAGCAGTGGTGAAAAAGTAACTTGCAGGGTTAGAGGGAGATAACTCATGACTTCCAATCTAGGCTTTACGCAGGAAGGAATGAGGATATACCCCAGTGATTGTAATAAAGGGTTCCTAGCACCTGAAGAAGGCCAGTGCGTACAATGGCTGAAACATTGTACAAATGGCAACAAAGATGAGGACAATAGTCTGAATAATGTAAATACTGTAAATACTACCTCATCTCAGAAATATAGACAAATGCCATTTTCATTTTCCCTAATTTTTTCTTTCAGTGATGACCACTCTGCACAAGGTCTAAGAGACCCTTGAGATAGAGTATTGCCGATTAAGAGTTATAGTTTATGGGAATATATGAGGAAAATAATGGTTAAGTCACGACTTCAACAGGTTAAGATTGTAGTGGTCAGGGAAGCATCTTCTTGGGAGGTGGTTCTACAAAGTAAGTGTTACAGTTTATGAGGATAGGTGGGGTAGATAATGATTAAACCAAGACTTGAACAGGTTAAGATTGTAGTGATCAGGGAAGCATCCTCTTGGGAGGTGATTCCACGGGAAGAAGCTACTTAAGTTGAACTTACATTTCACCCTTATTTCCTGTTTAGGATTGGGTTTCTGGTTCCTTCTAAAGTCTTCTCATTCTCTTTCACTTCCAGTAGCCCTTTGTGTTATAGTGGCATTATTGCCTTGTTTGGGGTGAATTGATTAAGATAAAAAGAAAAATTAGTGAGAGAGTATATATTGCATCCAACCCTGCTAAAGGAGAATCCATTTTTTTTTAATTTTTATACAGTTAGAATCTTTCATGCCTGCTTTCGAGAAAGTGTCTGGATTACCTCATACCATTCAGCAGAATTATGGATCAGCTGACAGCCGACTGCTACGATGAAGAATTAATATTGCACAATATGAAATATTGTGCAAAAATACTGTGCTTTAAATCCTACATAAAACCCACCAGGGATATCCTTATTCCAATCACTTTTATTAAATATTTAGGAAATGACTTCGCTCTTAGTCTACAATCACATGATACTGAAAACACCAGTCTGTGCTTGATCACTTAAAAGTTAAACAGTATTGAGCATGATCAATACTTAGATGTGGTACTGCTTTGGTAATGTAAGCAACCTCTTATAAGCAGAAGTATGTTTCAGTTTTAAATAAACCACAAAGGGTTGATAATCCACAAAAAACAAATCAGTATTTGTCTATATGTTTGAGATGAGGTAGTATTTACACTATTTACATAGAATGATGTGCGTCATGGTGCATTGGATATTGGCTCAGAATGAGAAATCGTGGAGCTGAGTTTGAATTCCAGCTGAATTCATTGCATTCACTTACGCGCAAATACCCTTGGGAAAGGTATTAATCCATCTCTTCCTTCCAGTTATGAGTTAAATAACAGGACAGATTGGGTTCTATAGCCTTGGCTGGCAACCAGTCTACCGCAGAAAGCAATGGCAGCCTTCTGCGGGATAATCTTCTGCCCAGTCAGTCATGTGTTTTTTGAGACATGATCACCCAAGCGTGTATCACGTATGGCACTTAACTGACTGACATAGAATGAGAATGATATACACCAGTGATCATAATAAAGGGATTGGTTTGAAATTCCTAGCACCTGAAGAAGGCTGGAGCATGCAATGGCTGAAACGACATAAACATGGCAATAAAGATGAGGACAATAGTCCAAATAATTTAAATTGTGTAAAAACAAATCAATCAAAACATCCCACCTCTTAATTTAGTGTTGTAAGAATTCTCAAGATACATTCTTCAGGGAACTGGGGATCATGGCTCTTCCATAATTTCTTGTCCGTTGTAGCTCCTAATAAATCTTTTCTTTTTGTTATATATCTTCAACCTTGTTTTGCTATTCATTTACTCAGGTTCACTAAGTATGTTATGCATTGTTTTCCTCTGTCCCCCAATCTATCCTGTGAGTATCAGATTTTCCAAGACCCCTTTCCTCAATATTGTTATGGTGAAACACACCCATTCCTCAGATAATGGACTCTCCCTCCTATATTAATAAGAGTTAACAGGAAATTAACTCGAGAAGTTCTTGGGAAGTTCATAGGAGTTCTTAGAAGTTCTAGAGAGTTCTTTAGAGTTCTACTGGATTTCAGTAGAGCTACTAGGCAGTTGATATTAGTTGGCAGTTAGCCAAATACTAAGGAGTCAGCTTACAGTGGAAGATTACCAAGTTCCTAACATTTTAGGTGTGTTAAGTTGATTAGCAACCAACATAGGATGATTATAACTTTCAGTGCAAAAAATACTCCACAACACTGAGATAGATAGATAGATTTATTTAGAGTTCATTTGGCATTCAGTAGAACTACTAGGCAGTTGATATTAGTCGGCAGTTAGCCAAATACTAAGGAGTCAGCTTACAGTGGAAGATTACCAAGTTCCTAACATTTTAGGTGTCTTAAGTCAATTAGCAACCGACATAGGATGATTATAACTTTCAGTGCAAAAACTACTCAATAAATATGTTTGTTTTTTTTAATCATTTCACCCCAAGCAAGGCATTCCACTGCCACTATTGCACATGGGGCTACATAGGGGAAGGTAAAGAGAAGGAGTGGTTAGACATAGGGAATGTCAGGAGGGAGGTGAGAGATGAGTAAGGATAGTGAGGATGAGGGTTGGGCAGATGGGAAGAATGTTTGATAGAATGGGAGCAGGTTAGTGTGTTAGGAGGTGTCTATTGACCTTACATTTAAACTCCTGGAGATTGTAGCCGTTAGGGAAGCAATCGTGTGGAAGGGAATTCCACAGTCGGGAAGTGTGAGGAAAGAAACTGTTGGAGTAGAAGTTGCGGTTGTATTTTATCAGTTTCACTGTAAAAGGGTGGGATCTAGTTGCTAATCTAGTATGTGCCCTAGAAATTTCAACTGTCTCTTTCTAATGTTAATTATAAGTTTCCTTTTTGGTTCCATTTCTCTAAAGTCTCATCCTTGTCCGCAGAGTCAATCAGCAATATCCTCAGAATCCTTCTGTAGAACCATATTTCTGTTGCTTCAAGTCACCTCTTTATCTGTAAAGAGATTGCCTAGGATTCGCTGCCATATAGAACGACTGATATCGATAAAAAAAATTCCATCGACCTCTTTTATTCGAGCCACCCTGTCTATTTGAAAGTCGAGTCTACTTGAAAAGAAAGATGGAACAGAAGGATAGCGGTTATTGTTTGGCACAAGTTTTATTTTTAATATAAAAGCAAGAATACAATGTTACGACTCTGTGATGAGCCTCCGCCTTTCCCAGCTGCCAGTCTGGAAGTGGGTAATGCCAGAAACCAAGTCTGTTATCCCTGATCAGCCTGGATTGCTAGACTGACTCATTCATTATGTTTACAGGGTGAGTTCTGGAGGGGGGGTAGTCAGCTGCTGCTGTTGGTCGGAATTTAGAGAGAGAGAAAGAAAAAGTTCAACACAAGAGGAGTATAATTTATATAAATAGTGAGACTTCATTATGGTGTAATTCTTAGTGAGCTTGTCATGCTAGATCAATTATTGACTAGTGAGTTCAATCCTCATTGGGTACTCCACACTTTTGGAATTGTGTCACATCTAAGCAAAAACTTTACTATAAATATTGAAACTTCCATTGCAAACTTTTTATAAAAAGAATAAAAAAAGAAATTTCCTGGCTTTGTCAGGCACAAGGCCACAAGATTAGCGCAACCAGTGATGACCTAAGTTATAAAAATTATAACGAATTATGAAACAAGTTCACTAATAACTTTGACAGGAAGTAAAAAGATGTTTAATTAAGTTTAATTTAGTCTGGCATAAGGCTATGGTAGTTTGAGACAAACTCTTAAACCAGTAAACTCTATCCCTTTCACATATACATATGTGCATGTGTGTGTGTGTGTATATATATATATATACTGTTAAATATAAGAGACAATGAATGTCTATTATGTTTAATCATGAACCGTTTTAAACGTGTCTATTATGTTTAATCATGAACCGTTCTAAAAGTCGTATTTTGGCTTTAATTTCAGTTGAAAATAAAGACAAAAATTTTCCAACATTTGGATAATTTTTTATTAATTTGTTGCCTTGGATACACTATATATATATATATATATATATATATATATATATATATAGTGTATCCAAATGTTGGAGAATTTTTGTCTTTATTTTCAACTGAAATTAAAGCTAAAATATGACGTTTAGAACGGTTCATGATTAAACATAATAGACATTCATTGTCTCTTATATTTAACAGTATATATATATATATAATGTGTGTTTGGATAGCTTGCTTTTCTTTCCAACATGTTTCGTTGAATATGGCAGACAAGGAAAATTGGATGAATTTTTATGGAGTTCTAGTTTTGTTATACCTGGTTGGGATCAGTCTGTCAGTTAAGTGCCATGCGTGATACACGCTTGGGTGATCATGTCTTGAAAGAGACATGACTGACTGGGCAGAAAATTTTCTTTAGTAGGTTGCCATTACTTTCTGCGGTAGACTGGTTGCCAACCAAGGCTATAAAACCCAAACTTTTCTTGCTATTTAATCCATAGCTTGATGGAGAGGATACAGATTAATACCTTTTCCAAGAGTATTTGCTCAAAAGTGAATGCAACGATTTTGACTAGAATTTGAACTCAGCTTGCCAATTTCTCACTCTGAGCCAATTTCCATTGCACCATGACACATGTGCTTGGGGTAAGTGAGTGTAAAAATTCCCTTTAGTGTCAACTGAACAAAGTGATTTCAACCATTTTTTATCAATTTACATACATACATACATACAGACATACATACATATATATATATGTATATATATATATATATATATATATTTTTTTTTTTTTTTTAGAAAAAATTTTAGATATTCTACAATTTCATGGGTAATACGTATTTCACAGTAGGAAAAAAACTGCTTGTCAGACCCAAAGATAAAGCAGTTAATAATATTCAAAATAATCCCGAAAAATAGTTACACACAGATGCTCATGTACCCGTGGCTAGAATGCACATTTGTAATGGTAATCTACAAAAAACAATTCCTCACTCATTCAAAAAACTCCAAAGAGAGAAAGAAAAAGAAAAACATAGACAATTGATAAATGGAAAGAAGAGAAAGACAAAGAAAAGAAAGGAAAAGAGAACAAACAGAATAAAAAGAAAATAGTTAATGTTTTAGATTGACACCAGCGTCAATTGCAATTCAACTGCTTTTTTAGAAAAACATGACATGGAAATTTAACATCAAAATTTAATTTTAAATATAATGGGAGATATTTACAGTAAAAAATAAATTGTAAATCATACTTTTTTATACAAATTAAAATATAACCACTAGTATTATTATATTATCAATATAGTTAAAATAATTAAAACCTATAAAAGAAAATTATAAATAAAATATAGAAAATTAAAACGGAAAGAAGAGAAAGAAAAAGAAAAAGAAAAGAAAGAGAACGAACAGTATAGATAGAAAGGCTGTTGAAGTTAATGTCTTATTGGTATATATATATATATATATATATATATATATATATATATATATATATGATGGACAAATTACCTGTATATATATTAGCCTAGGGTGGGGATTAATGCACATGCCACTTTTTGAAAGTGCTTGAAAAAACAAAGCATGGGTTAACTGAAGCCTTGTGAATGAAATTTGTCAAATGGTTCTGTTTATAAGCCATTATTGGTTATGCTTCAATGAACTCACAAAGTCATTGTGACCGAGGGTTTGAACAGGCTGACTTTGATGTAATGTTGTTCATTTTATAATAAAAATATATTGTTGGTCATTTTATAAGAAATACATTTTTAGGCATTTTGCTATAAAAATGTATTGTTGGCTATTTTATTACGAAAAGTATTGTTGGTCACTTTATTATAAAATGTATTGTTGATCATTTTACTGTAAAATTTATTATTGGTCATTTTACACTAAAAATTTATTGTTGGTCATTTTATTATAAAACTGTATGGTTGGTCATCTAAACTTATTTATAAATGGAACTTTGTCTGTGTGTGTGTGTGTGTGTGTGTATGTGTGTGTGTCCGTTATCTATAGACTCTGAAACGACTGAACCAATTTTCTTGAAAATTTACACAGTTGTACTATAAGCATCTGTGAGTGTTCTTAGCTGGGTTTTGTGCCAAGGTACCCCGATAAATATCGAAAATCAATAATCGAAAAAATCGGGTTATAGAAAGAGTGGTTCGATTTTAATCAAATTTGATACACTCGTAGACAAAGACATAAGAAACGATATTCAGAAGTTTCAAGGTTGCAGTTCTTACAATAGTGCAGAAAATAGATAATATATATATATATATATATATATATATATATATATATATAAAAGGCAAGATGTTTATGTGTGTGTCTGTTTATCTGCCTGTATGTCTGTATTTTTTTCAGCCCTTTTGTTTTAGTTTTTGCCTCGGGTTTGGCTCTAAGTAGGTATAATTGTAGTTCTTAGTCTCAGCCTTGATACCGTTTACTCAGAGGACTTATTTAGCCTTCAAAATTCAGTTTACGATGAAAAAAACTTATTTGATATCGATGCCAGGAAATGAAAATTTGACTTACATCCATTCATTTTCTTTCAGTCTACGGTTTCGCTTTAACTGGAAACAACTATTGCTTTTTAGTCTTTTGTGCCAACTTCCAAAGAGTCTGAGCTCCAGGACTATGGATTAGTTTTCAAGCTTTCATTATACCTGAGTAACGCCTTGCTATACTGCTAGTTTTACTATAAAAATGTATTGTTGATCATTTTAGTATAAAACTGTATTGTTGGTCATTTTACTATAAAAATGTATTGTTGGTCATTTTATTATAAAATATATTGTTGATCATTTTAATTTAAAAATTTACTGTTGATTTTTCTTTGGAGTATGCCACTATTTTCCCATAGCTGGGACCTTAACTGGTGCTATCACACCAGGTCAGGGTGAACCTGTGACCCTAGCAGCTGTTAAGAGAGGGATCAATGCTCCTCAAAATCTTCAGTCTCCTGATCAGCAGCCTTACTGATGAATTTAGTTTATTGTCTGACCCAGGACAAAATTATTGAGTGGATGTAAACCAATCTGAAATTGTTCAGTTTTGTATATTAGTTAATTTTTATATACTTCAAACAAAGCAATAAAGCTACTAAAATGCAAGGGGTCACCGAATGTTAGAGAATATGAAAACAAACACTATTAAGGGGAGAGAACAATAAAAGAACAAGGAATTAAAAAGTCAGAAGATACAAATTAAAAATTGACATTGCATTTATATTTTTGAAGATTGGCTGGAAAGCAAGAAGCCAGAAAAGAGTTCTACAAGCAAGAAGTGTGATAGACAAAACTATTATACATCTTACAGTTACATTTATCTCTTGCGACAGTAAATTGATGAGACCTTGCTGTCAATCAAGTACTGCACTGAAATTCATAATGTCTGTGTACGAGGGTCATTCAATAAATAAGGTGAATTTTTCGGTATAAGGACTTCTACAAGGGTCATTCAATAAATAAGGTGAATTTTTCGGTATAAGGACTTCTACGAGGGTCATTCAATAAATAAGGTGAATTTTTTGGTATAAGGACTTCTACGAGGGTCATTCAATAAATAAGGTGAATTTTTTGGTATAAGGCACTTCTACGAGGGTCATTCAATAAATAAGGTGAATTTTTTGGTTTAAGGACTTCTACGAGGGTCATTCAATAAATAAGGTGAATTTTTTGGTATAAGGACTTCTGATACAGATAGAAGCTTACTGTTTTAAAATTTTTTCCCTTTACTTCTTTTTCAAAGGATTTAATTTTTTTTGCAGATTGAAAAAAACTTTTAGAGTTTTGGAGATTAACAAAGATGGCTGACCAAGAAGCATGCTCCAGGATTGAACAGAGGTCAGTTATCAAGTTTTTGGTTGCTGAAGGGTGCAAACCAGTTGAAATTCATAGAACAATGTCAACTGTGTATGGTACCACACGTTTCAGCAAGAAAATGTCTACAAGTGGGCTAAATTGTTTAAAGAAGTTTGAAAGTGATGAAGTGAAAAGTGCTGTGAGTGATTGGCTGAGACATCAGTCCAAAGATTTTTATGCTGAGGAAATATGAAAGCTTGTGCACAGATGGGAAAAGTGTGTGACACTGCTGGGAGACTACGTTGAAAAATAAAAATAAAAAAAAGTAAACTTCTATCTGTATTAGAAAAATTCACTTTATTTATTGAATGATCCTCGTACCATAGAGGAAAGCACATCAGAATAATTATCATGAAAGTGTTTATCGTGTTTATAGAAAAAGAAAAGAGAAGCTACATTATGGCGATGGGAAGCTGAGATGCCAAGTCAATACAAGTAAGATTGCAGATTTGTCTTTAGATTTTATCAAAGATCTCTAAATTTATAGCAGGAGCACCAGATGTAATGTGGCTTTCAATATTCAAAGCAAAAACAAACTGCAGACTTCTAAAAATACAATATAGATTCAGGAAAGAAAATTGTTTTAGATGACAGAATAAACCAACTTTCCTAGCAGCAGACATAACAATTGATTCAATATAATCTTCATGAATGATATATGTAATGAAACCAACTCTTGCCACTTGGTGTTTCACCTCTGTGCTCACTTATATATATATATATATATATATATATATTTAAATTACTTTAATCCGAAATGGAAAAGGAGGAAGGTAAATTCCAAGAACCTGATCTTAATTAAAATTAAAAATTTTAATATTAAAAAGTGATACAGGAGGAGAGCTCAATGTAATTAAAATTACAGAGCCAATATAAATTAAAATAAATTTTCAGAATTCAAAAATGTTGAATGAACATTTCAACATGAAATCCCTAAGAGAGATTTCATGTCTCCTCAGCAACAGTCTGAATCAAAATGAAAAAATAAGATTAAAAAGAGAAATTAAAAAATAAAAAAATAAATAACAGTTAAGATTTGAGAAATATATGTCACAAAAAAGTTTTTTGAAAATCAGTCTATTTTTGGTTTTTACTTTTTGATATACTTTTGGATGTGCGTTGTGGTCCAGTGTATATAGGCTTGGAACGAGAAATCGGGGTGCTGAGTTCGAATTCCAGGTGAATTCATTGCATTCACTTACGTGCAAATACCCTTGGGAAAGGTATTAATCCGTCTCTTCCTTCCAGTTATGGGTTAAATAACAGGACAGATTGGGTTCTATAGCTTTGGTAGGCAACCAGTCTACCGCAGAAAGCAATGGCAACCTACTGCAGGATAATCTTCTGCTCAGTCAGTCATGTCTCTTTCAAGACATGATCGATCAAAGCATATATCACGTATGGCACTTAACATAATATAATAGTTGGAAACATAATTAAAACTTCTACTGGGCATAAAGTGGGGGATTGGTTTTCTATTGTTATGAAGTAATAAACTGATCCCCCTCTAATTATACATAATATAATAATGTAATATATTCTATCTCTCCACCTTTCAGTTATGGGTTAAATAACAGGACAGATTGAGTTCTATAGCCTTGGTTGGCAACCATTCTACTGCAGAAAGCAATGGCAACCTACTACGAGATAATCTTCTGCTCAGTCAGTCATGTCTCTTTCGAGACATGATCGCCCAAGCATGTTTCACGTATGGCACTTAACTGACTGACTTTTTGATCGAGTTGAAAGTGAAGAGATGGGAGAATTTGGCATGTCTAGCTTAATAAATGTTTATTAAGCTAGACATGCCAAATTTTCCCATCTCTTCACTTACAACTCTATCAAAAAGTAAAAACTAAAAATAGACTGATTTTCAAAAAAAATTTTTTTGTGATGTATATTTCTCAAATCCTAAACGTTACTTATTTCGTTTTTTATCTTATTTTTTAATTTTGATTTAGACTGTTGCTGAGGAGATGTGAAATCTCTCTTAGGGATTTCATGTTGAAATGTTCATTCAACATTTTTGAATTCTGAAAATTTATTTTAATTTAATATATATATATATATATATATATATATATATATATATAAATTTATGTGTTGCTCTTCAGCAATGAATTGAGTTCTTCTGGTGACTGGCGTGTGCATACACCGCTTATATATAACATGCTAAAATTTCCCCTCTCTCATTCTATGCGCCTATGGCTTAGAGAATAGAGACTCCGACTGACACCAAATTGGTAGAGTTTTGATCCCGGCCAGCAGCAAGTAGATGTCTAGCCACACTGATAAGCTGTGATACAATGAAACAGGCTTGTATGTGGATGACAAATATATATATATATAGTACTATGCAAAAGTATTAGAACAAGAGTAATTTTATCTTTTATGAGGCATATTGACAGAAAATAAACAATTTAATTAATTTTCTTTGATTTACTCAACAAATGCTTTAACAAGAAAAAATACTTTCTTTCAAAATAAATTTAATATTTAGTATAATAGCCTTTGGTTTGATCACAACCTTCATTCTGTCAGACATTGATATCACAAGCTTCTTCAATCTATCTAATGTTATCTCCTGCCAAGCAGCTTGTATTTGTTCCCAAAGTGTATCTTGCAAAGTAACATTAGATTTATCAATTCGAGAGGGTGGGGGGAATAGGAAAAAGTCAGTCCTATCCAAGGATAATAGAATAATGAGTAGTTTCAAAATAACTTGTTTAATAGAAAATAGGAAAAACTAAATATAAATTCTTTTTAATACATTTCTTTTACACCTAGTTTTAAATAATCAATTTTTATTAGCAATTAGTGTACAAAAGTGTTAGGACAGGGATGATTTTAAACTTTATTTTGATGTCTCATAAAAGACAAAATAGTTCTTGTTCTAATACTTTTGAACAGTACTATATATATATATATATATATATATATATATATATATACAGCCTTTGAGATTGAGATTTCACTTGCCTGATCAAGTGAGATCTCGCAATGAAATGTGTCCCTTCAAATCTGATTCCTTTTGCAACCCAAAAGTATGCCATTGAAGATTCGCAGGTTATTTAGAATGACCTACAATGACATTATTGCACTCTTTGGTCTTATATATAGCGTCTGATTTACGTCAAAATGTGTGGTTAAACAAAAGATAGTGACATCCCGTAATCATCAAAGCAAGACCTGACAAATAGAATTTAGATTGACAAGCTCCTGTCTCACTTTTATCGTGCTGATCAGTGTAAACATTCATTTAATTAACGCTTCCAGAGTGGAGTCAAAATGTCTCTGTCTCCCAGATTAAAGACGCTCACAGATTTTTAGAAACTCATTTGGAAAAATATTACCCTTGACTCAACATCTATATTTCCTCCCTGCTAACGAAAAGTAAAAATGAACATTTGAAGGAAAGAAAAAAATACACATACTTCTTTTAGCCACGCACTGAAAAACAAATTGCACAAGTAATTTTTTTGTAGAAAATCGTTGAGAAAATCAAATTTGTTATTTTTCATCATCTATGAGATGGAGGTTATAGTCAAACAGAAGAAAAAACTACAAATTTAGGTACCTCCACTCAATTGCCAAAAAAACAGCATATCATGATGTTGAAAGGGCTCAAACTTAATAAAAACAAAGTTTTATCATCAAAATGTTTATGCTATTATTAAGAGAAAAGATCAAATTTTGTTGTTATTATTTTAAAAACATTTTCAATCCTTTCTAACACATTCGAAATTTTAATTAAAATTTCATTTTTTGTTTTCCATCAACGATTCACGCTATGTTTACGTAAAGCGACTATTAAGAAAATGGAGTTGGTCAAGTAAAATGATTTTAGGGTGAGGAAATTTTCCCTTGCTCTTGATCGCTGGTCGAGTGATTTCTTTTTCAAATTTCAAAGGCTATATATATATATATATAAAAGTGTTAACATCCAATATCAACTATTTGTTTCATGCTTAAATGCAATCACCAGGCCATGAAGATGGTATTCAAGCTGGAAACAGACCTTAATGGGCATTTTTATATTTATATATTTTTAATTCCTGATACTGCGCACTTAAAATCCATAAATATAGCAAACCATAAAACTATATTTTTATCATATTTTTATGTTGCATTCATTTATGCACAAATGCCATTAGGTGAAAATTTGAATCCACCCCTTCTCCATCCAGCTATAGGATAATTAGTAAGACTTGTGTCACTAAGTTATTATTTTATAAAAAAAAATCTTGCAATCTAAAAATATTTTCTGGCTTTAAATTATCCAGAAAGACTTGAAAAACTATAGAAAATGAATCAGTTAATCAATTTATGATGTAAATAATCTCCTAAACTGGACCCTGTTTTTATAACCACCTTTATGGAAATATGTGGGTAATGATAAAGAAGCACTGAACATAAAAAACAATACAGACGTTCATTTAACCAATTTAGGGTTAGGGGTGGGAGTTTGTTGGGTAGGGTTTTTGTAAGACTATAAAATTAGTATCTTGTTGCAGAAAAAGTGCTAATTTTATAAAAATGGACATAAAGTAAGGGTAGAGTTTAGTATAAAACTTTAAAAAGAAGTTTTAAAATGTTAATTTCTGAAAGATAAAAAAATACAATGCGATGGGTAAATTGTCGCCATTTTATATTTTTAATTTTGCACATGCATGCTATTTGTTTTTTTATTTTGTTGATTGTGCGGTGTAGTAGGGTCAGTTGGGCAATATCTGTGAGAAAAAGAGCACCCTCTACAAGAAATTTGAAAATGCCATGCTGGCATTCATACTGGAAGCTCCAATATGAACATTTCAGAGTGTTTGCGTATCAACCCGAGGACAGTGCAGTGGATTCGAAAAGAGTTGGATGAGTCTAATGGTGATCATGAAGGTAAGGCAGCTTGGAAAAATCAATCTGACTGTTCTGAGAGTAAAAAAGTGGGAGTATATCAGGTGGCTTGAGGAGGTAGTGTTGTCCTGGGTCAAGAAGGTGGCCGCTGGAAGGTCCCATGTCTAACAACAGGACACTGCACCATGCCACACAAGCAGGAGAACCCAGTCATGGCTGTCAGACAATTTCTGCAACCTCATCACTCCTTACATCTGGCCACCTCACCCCCAGCTGCCACCCACTAGATTATTATACCTGGGGTGCAGTTGAGTGGGAGACGAACAAAACTTCTTGTGACACCAAAGAGTAACTGAAGGCAAAGATTATGGCAGCATTTGCCGACTTAAACAAGGAACCCATCAAGAAGAGTTGCAGAAGATTCCAAAGTCGTCTGGAGACTGTGGTTGAAGCCAATAGCAATTTTATTGAGTAAATTTACTCTTTAGTAGTGTAAGATATTTTCGTGTAATTTTGGTAAATATATCTGCTAAAATGAGATGCCAGTGTTATTTCTCATTTTTTTTTTTTTTTTTTTTTTTTTTGCATAATTTAGACGACAATTTATCCATCGCACGCTCTACATTTCAAAACGCATTCTTTAGCTTAACCAATTGTCTACCATATTTTGGACTTATTTTGATTATTGCAACCCCCCTCCCAACCTAGAATGGACTCTTCTGTATTGATAAATAGGAAAAAATCAACATATTTTATTCATTTGATTTGCTACAAGCTGCTGGTGCCACTTTTCAGGGGTAAGTTTTTTTTTGTTTTTTTTAAATTTCTTTTTCTCTTCTCTATTTTTGTTCTTTTGTTTAGAAAACATGATTTTTTGAGTTACTGTCAGTTGCCTACTTTCCAACCACCTGATGGCAGTGTTTTTTAAGGGGTTTCTAATGGGACCACACCCACAGTAGAAGCATGTTGAAAGTGGCAAAAATATATTGGTTTTCCACTATATGACATTGAAACAAAAACAGATTTACTAAAGTGACCTTCATATTTGAAAGTATATATATATATAATCATCAAATTAAATATTCATTTACTTTTTTCTTTATTATTATTAATTTTATTTATTACTATCAATACCGTAACATTCAATAATAAACAGTTTAATTATACACCGCTTGCCTTAAAAGCACCATCTTCCAGAAACACACATTTTATTTTTTTATTTTTTACAGCTCACAGTTTTTGTCTTTATTTATATATATATATATATATATATATATATGCAAATATATATATATATATAAAGTGACATTTTTTTCCTCAGCAGGTGAACATGTACACTCATTAATATGTACTTAATAGTTCTTTTACTTTGCACCAAGCAATATTTTATTAACACCAACAATCAATGTGTGATATCATATACATATGACATATGTAATTAAGCAGTCTCCTTGGTAATTTATTAGGGTAATTCCAAAGGGAATTGTAATCTGATGAGAAATCAATGTTAGAATTTAACACAGTATTAGAATGAAAATAAATTGAACAAATTTATAAATCCATTTGTGATAATTTATTTCATTTATATATATATATATATGTGTGTGTGTGTGTGTGTTTGTATGTCAGTATGCATATTTAATTTCTTTAATTTATGAGTTTAAATATATAATTTATACAAACACAGAAGTTAACTACATATACATATTCTCACGTATTACATCCTCTCCAGACACACACACACATCACACACACACACACACACACACACATCACACACACATCACACATCACACATCATACGCACAGTGGGGTAATATATGAGAATATATATAATATGTAGTTAACTTTTATGTTTTTTTTTTAATCATATCACCCCGAGCAAGGCGATAACGCCACTGATGTGCAGGGGGCTATGTAAGAGTGAAAAGATTGGAAAAGAGAAACCACATCCTAAACAGGAAACAAGGGATGAGCCTCTTCAACTGTTCAAAAGACGTGGGTGGAGTGTGAACCGGGCGATAGTTTAGTCTATCTACCCCAATTTAAAAAAAAAAAAAAGATTGGAAAAGAGAAAGCCGGAAACCACATCCTAAACAGGGAACAAGGGATGAGCCTCTTCACCTGATGTTCATATAAATTATATATATATAAACTCCTGTATGTTATTCTTACACTAATTTATATATATATATATATATATATATATATATATATATTATATATATATAGGCAGTGATCACTCTTTTATGCTGGTTTCATTAAAACTGACAGACAAAGTGTGAGGGTTAAGTTTTTTATGTAATTTTTTATGTGATCTTATGATTTCTTTCTTTTCAAGACAAATTATATAAAAATTGCCCAAATGTTTTGTTTGTCTGACTGCTTTCGGCTATAGTTTTAGCCATTTTTGAGGCTGAATTATTATTTTATGTGTTATGTTTTATATATATATATATGCTTTGCTTAAATTTTATTTTGTTGTTTGAACTTAAAAAGACTGGATATTTGTTTGTCTGTTACTGACATTATGAGGAGAGGACACACCCAACTCAACTGTTACAGCTGACATTTGTAGGGGCCAGTCCTCTAGGTTTGTAGGTATTTTTGTTTTTCGCAGTCAGGCCCACCCTTGTACAAGTCCCCAGGGTTTCTAAGAGGCAGGGAGTTACAGAATAAATGGTAATGTGTAGGGAAGATGATTCTTAACCTTAGACATGAACAGATTAAGATCGTAGCGATTGGGGAAATATCTCCTTGTGTTATATATCGACACACAACAAACACGCATATATATAAAAATATAAAGTTATATTTTTATTAATGACGATGAACCGTGTAGCATAGGGAACAGAGAATTGAGAGAGCTCGCTTCTAATGGGTTGACGGGAGTGTAGTCTTATCTGTTGTGTCTCTCTCTTCACTGGCCGATCTCTGTTGCTCCTCTACTGGCGAATCCGTGTGCCGAGGTCTTTTTATAATCTTCCAGAACCGGGACTTTTTCTTCCGGTTTTGCCTCGCCCACGCACGCCCACGTAATTCTCAGAGACACCTGTTCTGTTTGCCTCTGTAGTTATTTCCGCTGCTGCCGGAAATAAGGTCAAAATGACATCCGTTCCTTTCAACGACCGGAAACACCCTCGCTTGCATCAGCCTTCCTCGGGTGGGGCCAGATTGTTATATTACACTTGGAAGTTGGTTCGACACAGCAGTGTTTCGTGGGAAGAAGTTGTTCGAGTGGAACGTATTTTTCACCAATGGAATATAGATGGAATAAGAGTGGTCCATAACAATTTACATGGAGTTGGGTGCCCCTGCTATTCTCCTTGGGGTTCTTGACAAAATACAATGGAGAATCTGTAATGTGATCGATACTGACTTGGCAGACTGCCTGCAGTTACTCTCTCCCTGGCGTGAGGTTGCTTCCCTGTGCCTCTTCTATAAATACTTTCACGGCTTCTGCTCCGATGAACTTAGATCACTGGTGCCCCCTGGGTACGAATTTGCATGAGATACTGGATTAACAACTAGGTCCCACCCTTTTACAGTTAAACCGATAAAATGTAACTGCAATTTCTACTCTAGCAGCTTCTTTTCTCGCACTTCTCGCCTGTGGAATTCCCTTCCATTTACTTGCTTCCCCGACAGCTACAATCTCCAGGAGTTTAAATGTAAGGTCAATAGACATCTCCTAACACACAAACTTGCATCTGTTCTATCAAACACTCTTCCCATCTACATCTCTACCCGTCTATCACCTTCCTTCTGACATTTCCTATATCTAACCATTCTTTCTCACCACCATCCCCTATGTAACCCCCTGCGCAATAGTGGCAGTGGAATGCCTTGCTTGGGGTGAAATGATTAAAAAAAAATAACAGGTTAGAACTGGTGGAATCAAGGAATGTAGCTTATCAGAGCACTTTCTATAGATAAGTTGATAGAGCAGCGAGGGGCTTGTGACAGTCTGCCTGTGAAGAAAAAGGTTGTAGGGTAGAAAATAATTTGTCACCCACAAAGACACTTTTGAAACTTTATGAAGACTGGAAAGTGACAACTGGGCAACTCCTGCCCAAATATTACAGCAGGAATCTATTTTCAGGCTGATCTGGTTAATATAAAAATACAGGGTGTTATGGGTAAAACTGTCATCATTTTATATTTTTAATATCATGCATGCATGTTGTTCGTTTTTTATTTTGTTGACTGCACAGTATAGTAGGGTCAGTTGGGCACCGTCTGTGAGAAAAAAGCATCATGATGCAATTCATTCTGCCAGAAATTTACAGGCAGCATGTTGTACTGCTTGGCAATTGCACTGGAAGCTTGAATACAAACGATGAATTTGAGTGAATTGTCATCTAAATAACTCAAAAATGAAAATAACACTGGTATCTCATTTTAACTAATATATTTACCAAAATGATTCAAAAATATCTTCAAATACTAAAGAGTAAATTTATTCAACAAATCACTATTGAGTAGAAATTATTTTTCATCAGTGGAATATGGAGGGAATGAAGGTGATTTACATCTATGAAAGTGACACCATGGGTTCTAGGGGTGAAGGTGTCCAAGCATTTTGATAGAGCAATGAGAGGCTTGCCACATATCCATCTATGAGAAATGGGTGGCAGGGTGGAAAACAATTTGTTATCCAAAAGGATGTGGCTCTAGGTGTGAAGGTTAGTACAGGTGGAATCAAAGAATATAGTTTATCCAAGCACTTTCCATGGTAGTAGCAATATAGCAATGAGAGGCTTGCTATCTCTTGATCTGTGAGAAATGAGTGGTTCTAGGTGTAAAGGTTAGTACAGGCGGAATCAAAAAATATAGTTTATCCAAGCACTTTCCATGGTAGTAGCAATATAGCAATGAGAGGCTTGCTATCTCTTGATCTGTGAGAAATGAGTGGTTCTAGGTGTAAAGGTTAGTACAGGCGGAATCAAAAAATATAGTTTATCCAAGCACTTTCCATGGTAGTAGCAATATAGCAATGAGAGGCTTGCTACCTATCTATCTGTGAGAAATGTCTGGTTGTGGGAGTGAAGGTTAGTACAGATGGAACCAAAAAAATGCAGTTTATCCAAGCATTTTTGATAGAGATAGCAATAGAGCAATCAGAGGTTTGTCACCTATCCATATGTGAGAAATGTGTGGTTCTAGGTGTGAAGGTTAGTACAGGCGGAACCAAAGAATGCAGTTTATCCAAGCACTTTCCATGGAGGTAGCAATAGACCAATGAGAGGCTTGCCACCTCACCATTTGTGAGGAACCAGTGGCAGGGTGGGAAATAATTTGTTACCCATAAAGATATGGAGATGCTGTTGAGATTGGAAATTGATGACTGGGCACCTCCTGCCCAAACATGACAGCAGGATATCATTTTCGTCCAGTGATATAGCTACAGATGATTGTCTGGCAACATCTTATGGGATCAAAGGAAAGCTGAAATGCATGTTTGTTCATGGAGGGTACTATCGTCCGGTCCACACTCCACTCACATCTATTGAACAGGTGAAGAGGCTCATCCCTTGTTTCCTGTTTAGGATGCGGTTTCTGGTTTTCTCTTTTCTAATCTTTTCACTTTGTTTTTTTTTCTTTCAATTAGAGTAGATAGACTAAACTATCACCCGGTTTACACTCCACCCACACCTATTGAACAGGTGAAGAGGCTCATCCCTTGTTTCCTGTTTAGGATGTGGTTTCCGCTTTTCTCTTTTCTAATCATCTCTCATGTAGCCCCCTGCACATCAGTGGCGTCACCACCTTGCTTGGGGTGATATGATTAAAAAACAAAAAATGAAAATATTTGAAAATAAGGTTTTCCATTTCACTGAAATAGACATTACACACATGAGAGACTTATTGCCGCTTTTATCTCTCATGCTCTTGCTTTCTCTTTTGTTCTTTCATTCTTTTCTTGGATGAAAACCAAACAGCATCTCTGATGTCTTTTTCTTCTTTTTGTTTGATCAAAATATACTAGTCTATTATTTATGAGGTATTGCCAGTGTGTAACACATGTACTAACTAATTGTAACACATGTACTAACTAATGAAATAACTAAAGCCTCGGTGTGGTGTAATGGTTTGCATGCTTGCCTCACTTGAACCATTACAATTGTGTAGTGAGTTCAATATTTACTGAGTACCCGATACTTTCGGCCTTGTGCCACATCTAAACTTAGAAAATCACAATTAAAGAACAAACTCCAAATCCAAATCCAGGGCCTACTCACTCTTGTTAGAGAAACTTTGCCCTGATTGCCTGTGTCTTGAGTGATGTTGCTGTACTCATCCTATTTGGCCAATTGCAGTTTGGTGAGGCTATTTCAGTGTTGTTGTTCTCCTAGAGTGGTTGCCAACCAAGGCTATAGAACCCAGTCTATCTGCTATTTACCTTTAGCAGTATTATGATATAACTAGTGGAACCCGTGGAATTTCCTGGAAAAATTTTACTTTGTCATACTACAAATGATAGTAACATCTTCAAAAATAAGAGTACTGGATAATAAAATGACGATAACACAGAGTGTCTTTTATTAAATTATCTATAAAAGTAATGTCCATAGAAGCTACTTTACTGTAATCTTACATCATATTAAGCAGCATATACATAAACCATAACCAAAATACTGTACGCTATTTTGTGTGAGATTTTGAAAGAGAAATGTTTTTTTATTACTGAAAAATCATGGCTCCTGTGTCCATTGTAAACAGAAAAGACCAACTGAGGGTGTAGAGGCTAGAAATTTCATTATTATGTTGTGGGATATGACAACAAACCTACCTATTTTTACTATATTGTACAGTATACACACATATACACATACACAATTACTGCTACAATCACTGCTACTGCTATGGTAATGCTATAGGCTCTCTCCTCCTACTCTCTCACTCTTTACTACCCTTCCGTTTGGCAAAGATGAGAGAAAGGCTGAGGAATGTAAAAAGATAGAGAGAAGGAAAAACTTGTATAGAGAGTAAGTGTGTTATCTTTTTCAGTGGTGTAACGGATGGTCGAACTAAGTAACTAACTAAGGAAGGAACAAACAGAATTATTATATGATATTTCTGGAATTAAACTACCATGAGGGTGAGGTTTCTGTAGCATACTGTGTGGACATTTTATATAATACATATTTTTTTAATATATATAATAAGATGCTGACAAGTTCTTGTGAATAAAAAAATATTATTATTTCTATTATTTAAAGGTAGACTAATGTCCTCATCTTGTGTAGAAGAATATAAAGTAGAATACAATTACTAAATTTGTTAAATAATCTTGATATTCATGCTGATGGCACAACTATTTATTATTATCTCAATAGTAAGTCTGATCAGTTTGATGGAGTCAAATTGGCAACTGATATTGAAAATGTCCTTGAATCTTTTGTTAACTGGGGCAAGAAATGGCTTGCTAATTTTAACGCCTCCAAAATAAAACTGCTCTCTCTTAATTGTCTTAGAGAACCATTTTTGCCTTCCATCAGTATGCTAACCTCCAAAGTGAAAATGCTCTCTTTTAATCATCTTAAAGGACCTTGTTTGGCTTTCATCATTATGGCTGATGCTAACCTTCAAAGTGAAAATGCTCTCTTTTAATCATCTTAGTGGACCTTTTTTTGCCTTCCATCATTATGGCTGATGCTAACCTCCAAAGTGAAAATGCTCTTTTTGAATCATCGTAGAGGACCTTTTTTTGCCTTCCATCATTATGGCTGATGCTAACCTCCAAAGTGAAAATGCTCTCTTTTAATCATCTTAGAGGATCTTTTTTTGCCTTCCATCATTATGGCTGATGCTAACCTCCAAAGTGAAAATGCTCTCTTTTCATCATCTTAGAGGACCCTTTTTTGCCTTCCATCATTATGGCTGATGCTAACCTCCAAAGTGAAAATGCTCTTTTTGAATCATCGTAGAGGACCTTTTTTTGCCTTCCATCATTATGGCTGATGCTAACCTCCAAAGTGAAAATGCTCTCTTTTAATCATCTTTTTTGCCTTCCATCAGTATGATGAACGCTAACCGCCAAAGTGAAAACGCTCTCTTTTGATCATCTTAGAGGACCTTTTTTGCCTTCCATCAGTATGACTGACGCTAACCTCAAGGAGACTGACACATTGACCCTTCTTGGGCTAATGTTTTCTGCTGTTATGTAGCAGAATAATTATATTGAATCAGTTGTTAGGTCTGCTGTAAGAGAGTGCTGACAAATTCTATGTCCAATTCAATTCGTAAAATTTGAACAAATCTTTTTTTCAAATCTAATATCAAAACTTGACACCATAAGGCGAGTGTAGGCGATGGAGTCCCGGAAGAAATGTGCCTCTGAACTCTTCTCTGTCCTCTCTAAACTAAATTACAGCCTTTCAGCTTCCTGTTTTCCTGCCTGCTGGAAGTCCTCCTCTGCGGTTCTTGTGTTTAAGAACTCAGAGGAACCCTCTGACGCATCTATTTATCAGACTTCTACCAATGTTTGGAAGAGTGTTCGAGTGTTTGAAGCTATTATTAATGTTGAAATAGTTCAACATCTTAATATCCATAAACTATTCTCAGAGAGACAGTATGACTTCCGCTATGTCAGGTCTACGGCCGATATGCTAACTACCATCACCGAGTACATGTACCAGGCCCTCGGTAAGTTCGGCGAATCTCGAGTTGTTGCCCTGGATATCTCCAAAGCTTTTTATAGGGTTTGGCACACTAGCCTTCTGTGCAAGCTACAGGGTTATAGTATCACTGGACGCTTGATTGATCTGATCCAATCTTTTCTATTTAATCCAGGGTAACCCCATAAAACGGGAATTTTTGAAGTGTGTATTGGCAGACATGAGCAAGTTGCAACACTGCGAAACAGTGGCCTCACGAAGTAAACACTCTGCCATTTCAGTAACCACGGATCAAGATGAATTTCTTAGCAAGTTACGGATGACAGATGAGGTCAATTTTCATCTCACAGGTTACCTGAATAAGCAGAACTACCGTTACTGGACAATCACAGATCCTAATGAAGTTCATGAGGGCCCTTTACACGCTAGTAAGGTTACAGTATGGTGTGCTGTTTCATTACATGGGATCATCGGACCTTATTTTTTATTTTAATTGAACAGGACATCTCAATCACTGTCACTGTTTCAAGAGCAGGTTTCAAGAATGCATTCGTACAGGAGGACGCCATCTACAGGACGCAATTTTGAAAAAATGAACATTCCATCATTGTTTCTTAAATGGCATCTTTTAAGGTTTCAATTACTTTGAATAAAATATTTTTCTTCCATCACTCTTGGTTTCATTGGATTGTTAAAAAGTTCCCGTTTTCTAGGGTCACCCTATATATACGAGCAACTTACAATGTTTCATCTGTGGATTATGCTTGCTTTAGTCATTTGTTTCTACATAATTTCGCCCAAAGTCACAACACACGGAATGGTTTTCAGGCACTTCTGAAAATTGCCTTCCCTAGGTGATATAATGAAGAAAAGACCCCATTAACAAATTGACTCTTGCGAGATTCAAATTCAGAACTTATGTTTGGAATGAAAATGTTCTAACCACTCAGCGAGCACAAATTCACAAGTCATTGTGACTCAGGCTTTGAGTGTACTGGCCTTGTTTCGTTACTGACCATGTTATTCACTTAGCATTAGTCTTGCTAGTAGCTGTTCCTTTATTTTGATTTTATGCTAAATTTACTTCAATTTAAAAATTGGTGACAAAGAGTAGCATTTAAACACAAGTCAAATTTATTAATGAAAGTCTTTAATTCTTCTGAAATTCAATTCATCTAACACAAAATCCAAGTGTAACCTCTGTTCTAACTGATTTTTCTAGCACAACTTAAATATTACTGCTAATGTTTTAAATGGTATTTGTTATACAGGGTGTCCATAAAGTTCATATGCACTTTAAAAGATTTATACCGTTACTAGCACTATATCCAGGCGTTGCTCGGGTGTAATGAAAGCTTTAAAACTTATCCATGGTCCTGGAGCTCAGACTCAGGCTAAATAATATTTTAAATAATAAAATAATTGCGACAATTTACCAATCGCACAAAGTATATATATACATATATATATATACTATTTATATATACTAGCAATATAGCCCGGCGTTGCTCGGGTGTAATGAAAGCTTTAAAACTAATCCATGGTCCTGGAGCTCAGACTCTTTGGACATTGGCACGAAAGACTAAAATGCAATAGTAGTTTCCCGTTAAAGCAAAACCCGTCGACTGAAAGAAAAATGAATGGATGTAAGTCAAATTTTGATTTCCTGGTATCGATATCAAATAAGATTTTTTCGTGGTAAACTGAATTTGAAGGCTAAATAAGTCCTCTGAGTAAATGGTATCATAGCTGAGACTATAAACTACAATTATACCTACTTAGAGTCAAACTCGAAGCAAAAACTAAAACAAAATGGCTGAAAAAATACAGACATACATGCAGATAAACAGACACACACACACAAACATCTTGCCTTATATATATATATATATATATATATATATATATATATATATATATATATATATTATCGATTTTCTGTACTATTGTAAGAACTGCAACTTTGAAACTTCTGAATATCGTTTCTTATGTCTTTGTCTATGAGTGTATCAAATTTGATTAAAATCGGACCACTCTTTCTATAACACGATTTTTTCGATTATCGATTTTCGATATTTATCGGGGGGTACCTCGACACAAAACCTATCTAAAAAAATCTCGCAGACGCTTATAGTACAACTGTGTAAATTTTCAATAAAATCGGTTCAGCGGTTTCGGAGTCTATAAGTAACGGACACACACACAGAGACACACACACACATACACAAATACACAGGCAAAGTTCCATTTATAAACAAGTTTAGATTTGTAGTTGCAATAGAAATAATTTGTAAAAATGATTAGAAAGAAGTAAATCTATATTTTTTAAGGTTTTATTGAAATTTTATTTAAGTTTCCACCTGTCCTCCATCATTAGCAATACAAAGGGTAATACGATTTTGAAGTTCACAGAAAACATTAGCCAACTGATTTACAGTAATGCCTGAAATCACATTAGTTATTTTAGATTTGAAATCTTCTAATGAATTAGGTTTGGTTGCAGACACAATTGTTTTCACATGTTCCCATAAAAAAAATCTAATGGAGTCAAATCTGGTGAGCGTGGAGGATAATAAAATGGTTCAGCCCTTCCGATCCATCTGTTAAGAAATTCCTGAGAGGATGTACGTTGTGGTGCATTGAATATCGGCTCGGAACGAGAAATCGGGGAGCCGAGTTCGAATTCTAGCCGATTTCATTGCATTCACTTGCGCGCAAATACCCTTGGGAAAGGTATTAGTCCGTCTATTCCTTCCAGTTATGGGTTAAATAGCAGGACAGATGGGGTTCTATAGCCTTGGTCGGCAACCAGTCTACCGCAGAAAGCAATGGCAACCTACTGCGGGATAATCTTCTGCCCAGTCAGTCATGTCTCTTTCGAGACATGATCGCCGAAGCGTGTATCACGTATGGCACTTAACTGACTAACACGCAGAGTACTAGGTACATTAAACTTTATAACATTTTTTACAGATTATTTCTATCACAAATACAAATAAAGTTATAATTTAAAAAAAAATTCACGTGAACTTTATGGACACCCTTTATAAACATATATATAGTCAACCGAAGACAGACCAGTTTCGCAGCTCATCAGTACGGTTAGACATCCGATTGCTTTTTACCCAGGATTGAAACCCGACCGAATTGGCGTCAGTTGGCGATTCCACCTCTGAGCTACGGGTGCTCGGTAGAAGGAAGCAGACTTTTTAGCGTGTATATTATCATTATACACGCCTAATAGCTGAGAGTGTTCTAATTCATTGCTGAATGAACGATGCGTAGATACTAGAGTAGCTACTGTTTTTCAAAGACTAAATACCACCATTCTTCCAGAATGCTCAATCAGAGTGTGAGAGCGTATATATATATATATATATATATATATATATATATATATATATATATATATATATATATATATATATATGCAGGTAAATATTCATTACATTAACATTGCAAATCATTTTGTTGTTTTGATGCAAGGTGGGGACATAAAATTTTTTTTAGCCTTACGCATTTTTATAAAATATAACAATGTGACATGAAATTAACCCTTGAACCCTAACCATCAATTAAAGTTACACCCACTACTAACCATGGGTATCATACCTGATTTTGAAAATATCAAAATTATATTAAATACAAGTCTTTATTCGAAATATTTTACATGGAGGCACTTCAAAATTTGTACTTTGAGTTAGAATTAAGAACTGAAAATTTAGGTAAGAAACCCAGGTATTGATAATTTAATTAAATTGTAATTAAAATGATGTCATTTGCGCTGGGTACAATATGTGCATTGTGATACAGTGCATATCGGCCCGGAATGAGAAACCGAGGAGCCGAGTTCGAATTCCAGTTGAATCCATTTTATTCACTTACGCGCAAATACCCTTGGGAAAGGTATTAATTCGTCTCTTCCTTCCAGTTATGGGTTAAATAGCAGGGCAGATTGGGTTCTATAGCCTTGGTCGGCAACCGGTCTACCGCAGAAAGAAATGGCAACCTACTGCGGGATAATCTTTTGTCCAGTCAGTCATGTCTCTTTCGAGACATGATCGCCCAAGTGTGTATCACGTATGGCACTTAACTGACTGAACTGACTATATGTGCGTTGTGGTACAGTGGATAGCGGCTCGGAACGAGAAACCGAGGAGCCGAGTTCGAATTCCAGTTGAATCCATTGTATTCACTTACGCGCAAATATCATTGAGAAAGGTATTAATTCGTCTCTTCCTTCCAGTTATGGGTTAAATAGCAGGACAGATGGGGTTCTATAGCCTTGGCTGGCAACCAGTCTACCGCAGAAAGCAATGGCAACCTATTGCGGGATAATCTTCTGCCCAGTCAGTCATGTCTCTTTCGAGACATGATCGCCCATGCGTGTATCACGTATGGCACTTAACTGACTGACTATATACTCATGGTTAGTGTTCTAAGAGACAATAATTGAAAGGAAAATAACGTTGGGGGAAGGGACAAACATTTCACCATGCTGAAATATTTTATAAATAAACTCAAATCTCATGGAAATTTCACGAAACTCAGTTATTACAATTATAGATGGTTATGCAAAACGTTTTGGAACACATCATTGATTGTGCTATCGTAAAATCACGATTTGAGAGTAATGCCCTTGGCTAACTACAGATCATGCCAGATTATCAGAAATTATTATTATTATTAGAAATTGTAACTAAGGCTTGCTCAGCATAATTGTAGTAAAATACATTGATTTGTTCATTTATTATTAAAATATCTATATCATAACAAGGGCCTGTGAGATAAGACTGGACAAGTAACAAAGTTATTGGAGTAAGGTATGTTTTATATATATATATATATATATATATATATATATATATATATATATATTCTCTAACTTTTTACGCACGACTCTGAGTTTCATGCATTCTTCAGCAATCAGTCGGTTAAGTGCCATACGTGATACACGCTTTAGCGATCATGTCCCTCTCTAGACATGACTAACTGGGAAGAAGATTTTCCCGTAGTAGGTTGCCATTACTTTTTGCGGTAGACTGGTTGCTGACCAAGGCTATAGAACCCAATCTGTCCTGTTATTTAAATCATAACTGGAGAGAAGAAGCAGGTTACAACACACATCCCTGCACCACAGCGCACATCCAGCAATCATTGGGTGCAATTAGAGTCGTGATATATATATATATATATATATATATTTGCTCTGTTATATATCATTGCGTTGTGGTGCAGTGGATATCGACTCGGAACGACAAATCGGGGTGCCGAGTTCGAATTCCAGTTGAATTCCTTGCATTCACTTACGCACAAATACCCCTGGAAAAGGTATTAATCCGGCTATTCTTTCCAATTATGGATTAAATAATAGAACAGATTGGGTTCTATAGCCTTGGCTGGGAACCAGTCTACCGCAAAAATCAATGGCAACCTATTGCGGGATAATCTTCTGCCCAGTTAGTCATGTCTGTTTCGAGACATGATCGCCCAAAACGTGTATCATGTATGGCACTTAACTGACTGACTATATATCATTGAGCACTGTCCCATTCATACCTGATTAATATTTATATACTGATGTGTATATACACGTATATACACAAATATATACTTATTTACCTTTTATATATATATAGTTATCCGCAGACAGATCTGTTTCGCTGTATCACAGCTCATCAGTACGGTTAGACTCCGATTGCTTTTAACCCAGGATTGAAACCCGACCGAACTGGCGTCATATATATATATATATATATATATATATATATATATATATATATATATATATATAGGCAGCAATATTTATTTTAAACATTTTTTGTTGAATATTACAGATAAGGAAAATTAAATTAATTTTTGTTTATTTTGTCCAGTACGTATATATTTTTTCGTTTGGGAATAAGAAAGTTCAAAAATTGTCTTGTATTTTTCATTGTCCCAAGCACTTTCACCCACCTCTTTATACATTTTCATCAGAAACAAATGATTTTAAAATTTTAAACTGTTATATTTTGGCTGTCACAGGTGAGGCGTGGTGGGTGTAATTTGATGTTGGTGTTGGGTATAGAAAATACTGTATCGTTTACTAAATGTTTGCAAACTAAACAACGAGATTAAAATATAATATATCTCGTTGTTTAGTTTGCAAACATTTAGTAAACGATACAGTATTTTCTATACCCAACACCAACATCAAATTACACCCACCACGCCTCACCTGTGACAGTCAAAATATAATATATTTTCTCTTCTGCTCAATATGTCCAAATAGTGGATTTGGTGAATTTGGAAAAAATTTTAAATTCCGTTTTAATAATCATAAACTAAGCATACGCCAAAACAACCCTTATTCACCCATAGCCCAACACTTCAATCACCCAGGACACACATTAGAAAACTGCAAATGTTTACTGATAGATTCCGATTTTAGTTCCACATACTCATGCAGAAAGAAAGAAAAATACTGGATTTTAAAATTAAATACATATAGGCTAGGGTTAAATAGGGACTTAGGTGTTTTGAATCTTTATAAATATTTCAATAGTTAAACATTTTTTAAATACACTTAAATTTTTTTTCTTTAAAACAACATTTAAAAGTATTATTACAGTTAGGTTTACGCTTAAAAATATTCAAATTCTGTTGCTTTCTGCATCACGCGACGGACGCTTCTCGCGACGGACGCTTCTAGTTTAACATTTTGAAATCATTTGTTTCTGATGAAAGGCCGAGGCCGGTCTGAAATATCAAATATACATATATAATAATAGAAATAAATAAATACTGCCAAAAATAACTTACTTTTAACTTACAACTTTTTAGTAGTTTTTCCTATACATATTAAGACAGTATACGTGGATTATCATTATGCTATATATATATATATATATATATATATATATATATATATATATATATATATGCTATTAAATATAAGAGACAATGAATGTCTATTATGTTTAATCATGAGCCGTTCTAAACGTCGTATTTTTGCTTTAATTTCAGTTGAAAATAAAGACAAAAATTCTCCAACATTTGGATAATTATTTATTGGTTTTATTCTAAGCTTTCGGCTCACATGAGCCATCTTCAGAGAGGTAGTTTAAACTGAAATATTATAAAATCCACCATCACCGACGATTTTATTTTGTGTTGACATAAAACTCCGCTTGGCAACGGCAATAGTTACCAAAAATAATAAACGCAGTTCTTAAGTTTGCGATGCGGTTTTATGACGTCACACCGCGGGATAGCGCGAAATGACAACAAAACCATCTAGTCAAATGCAATGTAATATGTTATTTCCTGTTTTAAAGTTGATTTTATTGAGTGTTGGTTGTTTTGATTTGATGTACATGGCCTCCAATATCTGCAGGTTCCTCTTACTGTGTGTATGAGTAAGGATCACCGTATTGTTAACCAAAATCTGTCTGATATTACCTACATGTTTATGTTGTTCAGAGAAATGTTGTTTAATAGTACTCTGATCAGAAAGATGACATGTAAGTCTACGGGAGAGCGTGGTTGTGGTAAAACCAATATATGTACTAGGTTTTTGATTAGTATCAGAGATGCAATCTCTGAATGGGCATGTAAATTGGTACACTACATTGGTTTTTTGTAAAGAATTTAGTTTAGTGCTTGTTGGGTTATTAAAGCTTAGAAGAAAACCAATAAATAATTATCCAAATGTTGGAGAATTTTTGTCTTTATTTTCAACTGAAATTAAAGCAAAAATACGACGTTTAGAACGGCTCATGATTAAACATAATAGACATTCATTGTCTCTTATATTTAATAGCATATGTCTAGAAAATTACTTGCTGCCTCGATATACTAAATATATATATATATATATAACCTCTAATTGCCATTGCCATATGAAAAATGCGTGAGAGAACTGACAACTCCGGGTATATATTCTAAAAGGTTTTATTTCCTTCACAGTACTTATACAGCTATGAAAGCTCGTTGGCACCTCGTTTGGACAATGGCAATTTAGATAGTTCATCCCTAACAGTACCGAAAACGAATGTGTTGCCACTGGAGATAACAAATTTACCGTTTGACCTCTTATAAGGTCTCAATCTAAAAGACTTTTAAGAGGGTTTGTATTTCTTATGCAGAGGCTAAAAACCTAGATCTAGAAAAGGTTGCCCTAAAAACAGCTTACTTGTTATATTGTTATATGACGAACTGCTGGAGAGTTGCAGGGTTAAAGGCTGGAGGGCTAGCTGCACTCCTATAGAAGTGGGGACTAGAGGATTTGCAGCAAGGTCCTTATGCAAAGCCTTAACAGATATTGGGATAGTGGGAGTAAAAAAAAGAAAAGCACTCAAGTCCATAACCGAAACAGCGGAAAGAACAGCTAATTGGTTATGGATCAAAAGAGAGAGTGCCTGGATTCCAAATTGTTAGCCAAAATTCCCCGAAATTCTGCGTCTAAATTAATATTTCGGACGAGCTCATGTACGGTTCGCCTCTAAATGGAAAGTGGCTCTGACTGTCGCCAATCAGAAGCATTTGCAAGTTTTCGTACCGGGCCTAAACGTAATTTTCCAGTGTCTGAAAGCGCTTATTGAGGGTGGGCCGGAGGCTGATCATCTCTGGTCGGGTCGGTGCGGTGAGGGGGGTATGATGTTGAAAGACCCGAAACCCCCTAGTGATCCTCGCGATGACATCACTGACGACACTCTCTAGCGCCCCCATTACGGTGCGTATGTTTGAAATTACTTACTTATTTTAACTCTACCATTTCTGTTTCATACTTTCCATTTTCATACTTCCGGTATATGAATCTTTGTAGCATAATTGAATTAATAAATTTTTCTTTTGGATCGTTGCTGATGAAGCGAGAGCTTTCTCGCTGAAATAACTATTCAATGAAATGTAATTTTCGGAATTTATTGATATACTAGACATATTTACCTCTCTAAAATAGATAATACTATTTACATCGATCCCTCCACCTGGATCATTTTTAATATTGATAAAGTTAATATTAATAGGATCTGGTTTTTGGGATTTTACCTATATACACTTATCTTTTTTTTGCATTTTTAAACTCAAAACGTGTTTTTTGACAGTATTTGTTTATTTCTACTATTATATTTTATATTTCCGACCGCCGTCGGTCCTTCATCAGAAACAAATGATTTTAAAATTTGAATTAGTAAGGTATTTCGCGAGATTTCGCGAGAGCGTCAATGAAGAGTTTGTTTACATCACGTGACGCGTTTGTTTACATCACGTGACGCGTTTGTGGAGAGAGTTTTTGTTTTTATATCAAGTGACGTTGAAAGTGACAGATTTTTTAAAAAAATTATGTTTGTAAACGTAAACCTATCTTTAATAATGCTTGTAAATTTGTTTTAGACCAAAAAATATTTTTAAATGTATCTAAAAAAGTTTAAAAAATATTTTTAAATGTATCTAAAAAAGTTTAGTTATTGAAGTATTTGTAAAGATTCAAAGCACCTAAGTCCCTATTTAACCCTAGCTTGTGTGCATTTAATTTTAAAATCCAGTATTTTTCTTTCTTTCTGCGTGTGTATGTAGAACTAAAATTGGAGTCTATTAGTAAACATTGCAATTTTCTAAGGTGTGACCCGGTTGATTGAAATGTGCTCCTACTGGGGAATATTGATTATTTTGGCGTATATTAAGTTTGTGATTGTGCAATGAAACAAACACCCAAACTATCAACTATCCTCACTTCTACCAAATATCTAAAAACCACAAACGTATCAGGGAATTTAAAATGTCCGAAACCCAGGTGCCTAATTTGTAAACATTTCGTAAACGACACAATATACTCTGTACCCAACACCAAAATCAAATTGCACCCACCACGCCTCACTTGTGACAGCGAAAACATTATATACTTCCTCTTCTGTTCAATATGTCCAAATAGTGGATATATTGGCGAATCCGGTAATAGCTTCAACAATCACAAACTATATAATAATAATGTTTTTTCCAAATAGAAAAATGATTGACCATTTGCTTAAAGAAAAGTCGAAACCAGATTTCGCATGTAGATGTTAAAATGATTTCTGGTGAATGGGAGCGACTTGCAAGACCAAAAGGACTTCGCGTGTAAGTGCGAAAAATCTAGATTACAATAAAAGGACCTCATCTACGTCGGTCGAGTTAGTCAGATGGAAGTTGCGAGAAAGACAAATCTAAAAATGTAACTTACACTTCAAGCGACTCGGACATTGTTCGCTTTCTCTTTCTCCTTATCTCTTTCAACAATTACCACTACGAACATTTTGTACGAACTCTTGATATCCTTAAATTTCTCATTGAACATTAATTTCTACTAATTCTAGTTATTCCTCCTTTTAATAAATTTCTATTTTAAAATGCAAAATGTATTAGGTTGTCCCAAAAGTTCGTAAACACTTGCAAAAAATTGAAATTTTACTCGCCAAGTAATCTAAGGTTACCAGAAAACAATTGCAAAATATTGAAGGTTTACTCGCAAAAACAACAAAAATTATTGCTCAAAATAAAGACCATCATTTTCCAACACTTTCTGCCATCTTTCGGATCTGGTCAAAGTACCATTCAGCCGGCTTCGAATCAAAGAATTCTTGACACGCTTCGTTGACTTCATCAAACGAGTCAAATCGGCGGCCCTTCAGAAAGTGTTGCCTTGAGCGCTTTCCGTTGATCAGAACCGGGTACTTTTGCTTCAACTTTTCGTAGACCCGCTCAAGTTGCTGACAGTAAAGTTCGGCACTGATAGCACCACCATTCGGAACCAACTCAAAATGCACGATTCCTTCAAAGTTCCACCAAACGCACAACATGACTTTCTTACCGAATCGATCTTGTTTTGGAACCGACGGTGTCTCTTGCCCTTTCTGAACCCATCGCTTGTCTCGAATGTGCTGAACCAGATAAACCAATTTCGCAAGTGTTTACGATCTTTTGGGACAACCTAATATATTTTATTCTTCTTACGCTATTCCACACAATTCCACATATTCCAACCTGCCGACAACCAACCTGATGATGATGATGAAAAACCTTCTGATGATTATAACTTTGCACAAAACTTGTAAGTTGTAGAAAGTTCGGTTAAGTCTGACACAAGGCCGAACCAAGAAACATTAACCAGTTCCCTACGCTACAATATATATAAATATTTTATCTTCATTTTTGACGACAGATGTCAGTCAGTCAGTTAAGTGCCATACGTGATACACGCTTGAGCGATCATGTCTCTTTCGAGACATGACTGACTGGGCAGAAGATTATCCCACAGTAGGTTGCCATTGCTTTCTGCGGTAGACTGGTTGCCGACCAAGGCTATAGAACCCAATCTGTCCTGTTATTTAACCCATAACTGGAAAGAATAGGCGGATTAATACCTTTCCCAAGGGCATTTGCGCGTAAGTGACTGCAATGAATTCAGCTGGAATTCGAACTCGGCTCCCCGATTTCTCGTTCCGAACCGATATCCACTGCACCACAACGCACATGTACATTCGTTATTATATATTTACTGTATCTTCCGTGTTGGAGGCACAATTTGTAGATAAAAACAGTATATCATACCTGCATAGTAACTGGCAATTTCATGCCTTTAAGGACAGAAAAGAAGTGAAACGGCCAGTTACCATGTACATTATATGTATGGCATATTATTGTAGTGCGTATTTGTGCGTGTGTCCGCAGATGGACACACATATATACAGAGTGCATCTGTCCAACTATCTAGCCAAATAATCCACAGAGACGAAATCAAATATATAAACCTAAAATAATTAAATATTGGTTTATTGAATGATAGATCGATTGGCTCACATAGCAAATCTAGAATTGATTAATATAGACAAACTAATATACATAAATAGATAGATATGAAAGGAATTAGATAGATAGATAGATAGATAGATAGATAGATAGATAGATAGATATGAACAGAACTAGATAGATAGATAGATAGATATGAACAGAACTAGATAGATAGATAGATAGATAGATAGATAGATAGAAACAGAACGATAGATAGATAGATAGATAAGTGAACAGAACTAGATAGATAGATAGATAGATAGATAGATAGATAGATAGATAGAACAGAACTAGATAGATAGATAGATAGATAGATAAGTGAACAGAACTAGATGGATAGATAGATAGATCGATGAATGAACGATACATACATAGATAGATAGATCGATATGAACAGAACTAGATAGATAGAGAGATAGATAGATAGATATGAATGAACTAGAGGAAGATAGATAGATAGATAGATAAGGGAATGAACTAGATGGATAGATAGATAGACGACAGAACAGAACTAGATAGATAGAGAGATAGATAGATAGATAGTGAACAGAACTAGATAGATAGAGAGACAGATAGATAAGGAACAGAACTAGATAGATAGATAGATAGATAGATAGATAGATAGATAGATAGAACAGAACTAGATAGATAGATAGATGAATGAACGATAGATAGATAGATAGATAGATAGATAGAGGAACAGAACTAGATAGATAGATAGATAGATAGATAGATAGATAGATAGATAGATAGATAGATAGATATGAACAGAACTAGATAGATAGATATGAACAGAACTAGATAGATAGAGAGATATGAACAGAACTAGATAGATAGATAGATAGATAGAACAGAACTAGATAGATAGATAGATAGATAGAACAGAACTAGATAGATAGATAGATAGATAGATAGATAGATAGATAGATAGATAGATAATGAACAGAATCATAGATAGATAGATAGATAGATAGATAGATAGATAGATAATGAACAGAACTAGATAGATAGATAGATAGATAGATAGATAGATAGATAGATAGAAATAGATAGATAGATAGATAGATAGATAGATAGATAGATAGATAGATAGATAGATAGATAGATAGAATTAGATAGATAGATAGATAAATAGATAGATAGATAGATAGATAGATAGATATGAACAGAACGATAGATAGATAGATAGAACAGAACTAGATAGATAGATAGATAGATAGATAGATAGATAGATAGATATGGAATAGAACCAGATAGATAGATAGATATGAATGAACTAGATAGATAGATAGATAGAAGAACAGAACTAGATAGATAGATAGATAGATAGATAGATAGATAGATAGAAGGAACAGAACTAGATAGATAGATAGATAGAACAGAACTAGATAGATAGATAGATAGATAGATAGATAGATAGATAGATAGATATGAACAGAACTAGATAGATAGATAGATAGATAGATAGATAGATAGATAGATAGATAGATAGATAGATATGAACAGAACTAGATAGATAGATAGATAGATAGATAGATAGTAAATAGAATTAGATAGATAGATAGATAGATATGAATGAATGGAGATAGATAGATAGATAGATAGATAAGTGAATGAATGAGATAGATAGACAGACATGAATGAATGAGATAGATAGATAGAGGGTGAATGAATGAGATAGATAGACAGATAGAATGAATGAGATAGATAGATAGATATGAATGAATGAGATAGATAGATAGATAGATAGAATAGAATGATAGATAGATAGATAGATAGATAGATAGATAGATAGATATGAATGAATGAGATAGATAGATAGATGGACAGATAGATAGAAATGAATGATAGATAGATAGATAGATAGATAGATATGAATGAATGAGATAGATAGATAGATAGATAGATAGATAGATAGATAGATAATGAACAGAATGAGATAGATAGATAGATAGATAGATATGAATGAATGATAGATAGATAGATAGATAAGTGAATGAATGAGATAGATAGATAGATAGATAGATAGATAGATAGATAGATAGATAGATGAACGAACTAGATAGATAGATAGATGGATAGATAGATAGATAGATAGATAAGGAACAGAAATGAGATAGATAGATAGATAGATAGATAGATATGAATGAATGAGATAGATAGATAGATAGATAGATATGAACAGAATGAGATAGATAGATAGATAGATAGATAGATAGATAGATAGATATGAATGAATGAGATAGATAGATAGATAGATAGATAGATAGATAACTGAACTAGATAGATAGATAGATAGATAGATAGATAGATAGATAGATAGATATGACTAGTAAATGAGATAGATAGATAGATAGATAGATAGATATGAATGAATGAGATAGATAGATAGATAGATAGATAGATAGATAGATATGAATGAATGATAGATAGATAGATAGATAGATATGACTAGAATGAGATAGATAGATAGATAGATAGATAGATAGATAGATAGATATGACCAGAATGAGATAGATAGATAGATAGATAGATAAGTGAACAGAATGAGATAGATAGATAGATGGATCGAGAGAATATATAGATAGATAGATAGATAGATAGATAGATAGATAGAATGATAGATAGATAGATAGATAGATAGATAGATAGATAGATAGATAGATAGATATGAACAGAATGAGATAGATAGATAGCTTGAAAACTCACTGTAATCGTTCTGATAAGAAAAGAACTCCTGAATTTGTTGATGAGAGACTTCTACTGAACACGGATCCTTACATCAAGTGCCTTGAGGAGGAGATGTTAATCAGGGTTAAGAGATTGGCTACAGGACTCTGCACCATGCCACACAAGCAGGGGAACTCAGTCATGGCAATCAGACAATTTCTGCAGGCATATTACCCCTTACATCAGGCCGCATGACTCCCCAGACTTCAATCTCCTTCATTATTATGTATGGGGCGCGGTTGGGTGAGAGACCAACAAATCTCTTTGTCCCACAAAAGATGAACTGAAGATAAGGATTATGGCAGCATTCACCAACTTAAACAAGGAGATCGTCCAAAAGAGTTGTAGCAGATTCCGAATTCGTCTGGAAGCCAATTGGGATTTTTTGGAATAATTTTACTCTTTAGTATGTCAAGATATTTTATAATTTTAGTAAATCTATCTGTTAAAATGATATGTCTATGTTATATTCATTTTTGCACAATTCAGACGACAATTAAATTATCCATCACATTATATATATATATATATATTATGGACTCTCCTGTCGATTTCGACGTATGAGTGTCTAACACAGTTAGACTGCCACACAAAGCATTGTTTAGAGTGGTGAAGGCTTGTGTAGCACCATCCACACTTTTGGAACTGCTGATAACAAACAATCAGTGCAGAAGTTCGCCACAGATCACATGAACAGCAGACCTCAGTTATTTAACCCATAACTGGAGGGAAGGGACGGATTAATACCTTTCCCAAGGGTACCAGTGCATAAGTGAATACAGAGTGTGAGACTGAAATTATAACTCGGCTCACCGATTTCTCCATTTACCCCTCCAAGCCGACATCCAATGCACCACAAAGCACAACAATTGACGGATATATATATATATATTGTGTTTGCGCTTGTCTACGTATTTTTTATGCTTTAAGTTTTGATATGGTCTATTAAATAGTGGTCGCCATAAAACGCCTTCCTTTCCAATCACCTCGCACAAAATTACCCAACTTCATAATTATGGTCCATGAATGTCAGTCAATATATCGATCTCAGCTGCCTTGTTGTTTTCTCCAGATTTCAACTCCATTGTTATTTGTCTGCTGCTAAATTTTCCCAGTGTGGATAGTCGACATCCAATTTAAAGAATTTGACTCGCAAAGAGCAGGATTCTGCAACATCTTGATCATTAACTAAATATTTTCCTTCTTTATCCGTTATTTTCTGTTTTTTTTTTGTTCTATACTTTTGGAAGTGTGTCGATTATTAAATATAAAGAAATAATTTGTTTTTTGTTGTTACCATTCGTGAATACAGAAAAAGCCCGATGAAAAAAAAAAAAAAAAGAAAGTTCACTGAATCGTTTTCATTTCTTAAAACACTTTTTTAATGTCTGTCGGTTAAACAAAAGATTGAATTTCGAGTTGAACCCTGCATTGAATACTGTTGTCATGTCTGGTCGGGCGCCCCTGCTATTTATTTCGGGATTATCGACAAAATCCAAAGGCGAATCTGCAACGTAATCGATCCCGAACTGGCAGCTCAACTCCAATCATTTTTTCACCGACGGGATGAGGCTTCCCACTGTCTCTTCGACAAATATTTTCACGACTCTTACTTCGATGAAGTGAGCTCCCTGGTGCCACCTCTACACGGATTTACTCGAGCTAATAGACTGACAACTATGTCCCACACTTTCACAGTCAAAATGGGGATGCCACTTTTAATCTACTAGCTTCTTTCCTCGCACTTCCCCGCTTGGGGAACTCCCTTCCGTATACTTGCTTTCTTGGTAGCTGCAATCTCCAAGAGTTTAAATGTAATGTCAATTGCCATCTCTTATCACCTTGACTGCCATCTTTCTCTTATCCTTTCTCCGACACAAACTGTATCTTGTTCTTCTCCCTTTTCACTGAACTCTCACGTAACTCTCTTCACGCCAGTATTCCTATCCTTCTCTTGCCCTTTCTCTGACACCCCCTGTATCTTGTTCTTCTCCCTTTTCACTGAACTCTCACGTAACTCTCTTCACACCAGTATTCCAATCCTTCGCTTGACCTTTCTTTGACACCCCCAGTATCTTGTTCTTCTCCCTTTTCACTGGACTCTCACGTAACTCTCTTCACACCAGTATTCCTATCCTTCTCTTGCCCTTTCTCTGACACCCCCTGTATCTTGTTCTTCTCCCTTTTCACTCAACTCTCACATAACTCTCTTCACACCAGTATTCCCATTCTTCCCTTATCCATTCTCCAACACTCACTGTAGCCTGTTCCTCTTTCTCTTCATTCTCCTCTTATGTAGCCCCTTGCGCACCAGCGGCCGTACTGCGTTGCTCGAGGTGAAACGATTATAAAGAAAAAATATTTAGTCTATGTTGGTTGATTGTTCTCATTCTGCTGTCTATGGCTATGAAAAAGAAGCGGTGGCAAAGGAGGTCAAGTGTGACAGCAAAACAGCAGCAGCCATAAGAAAATAAGAACGTCAGGTTTTAGGAAGTTGTAGCCCCAGTATTGTTCCAACGAACAATAGCCTTATGCGTTGTTTGTGACATTCGTGGCAGTCATAGTTAGCAGTTTCTGAGAGCGGAGACAAATACTTAGCTGAAACAGAACTAGCAAAATAAATAAATGAATAAATAAAATTTAAAAATAAAAATTAACGGATGTATTTAAGGTAATTTGCAACTGAATTGTACTTCTTCGATGTGCCCCGTCCTTTCAAGACGTAGGCGATCATGCCTTTCTACGTCTCCCTATCCCTGGTGGCTCTTAGCACGCTTTCTCCTGTTACACCACCAAAACCCCGCTCTAGCCCATAAATCTAGAATTTAAATGTATAGAAACTAGCGTGGCCACAAAATGAGGGATCAGTTTATATATTGATTCAAATATAGATTTGATCCCCCACTTTATATCCACATTATAATTGCTTATAGACAGTTGGCATATATCTTCTTCTATGTGCTCTGTCCTTTCAGGACGTAGGCGATCATGGTTTTGCACATCTCCCTATCCCTGGTGGCTCTTAGCACGCTTTCTCCTGTTACACCACCCAAACCCCGCTGTAGCATCCACTTGCTCAAGCCCGTCAAGAAATTTACGCGCTGCTTTCGTATGTCTCTTTTTCTCGTTATCTGACCTGTATCAGATTCTCCAAGCCCTCCTTCCTCATTACATATCCCAGGAACTTCCACTGTCTTTTCCTCATGTTAAGTATTAGTTTCCTTTTGTTTTCTTCCTTTATCTGACCTCTGAGTATCAGATTCTCCAAACCCTCCTTCCTCACTACATGTCCCAGGAACTTCAGCTGTCTTTTCCTGATGTTAAGTATTAGTTTCCTTTTCGTTTCCTTTCTTTATCTGCCCTTTGAGTATCAGTTTCTCAAAGCCCTTCTTCCTCAGTTCATGTTCCAGAAAGTTCAGCTGTTTTTTCTGATTAAGTACGTTTCCATTTCATTTCCATCCTCTCCAAAACCTCATCATTGCTCACATGCTCGGTCCATGGCATCAGCAGCATCCTTCTGTAGAACTACATTTCGGTTGCTTCAAGTCTCTTTTTTATCTTTGATCTGATGGTTAGTCCTTTCTTCTCGCTTTCCTTTACTACTCTAATTCGTATCTCACATCTTAGGATGTTACTCTTGCCGACAACATTACATTATCTCTTCTTGCAGTTGATTTTTTAGTTTTTCTTTCTTTCTTTCTTTCTTTTATTGCTGTAATTCGTATCTCGTATTTCTATTTTTGTGTATTAAATGAATTCATTTCTCTATCCGGATGTAGGCGGTTTTCTCCAGAACATTTTCTGGATTATTCTAATTTCCTTCCCAAAAAAAAGTTTTTTGTGATGTACTTCATCAAACACTTTTGCATAATATATATATATATATATATATATATATATATATATATATTATTATTATTATTATTATTATTATTATTATGGACTCTCCCATCGATTTCGATGTATGAGGGTCTAACCCTAGTAAGACATCCACACAGAAATTTGTTTATAGTGGTGAAGGCATTGTGTAGTACCATCCACACTTTTATATATATATATATATATATATATATATATATATATATATATATATATATATACTTCCCCTTGCATATTTGTGATAAAAAATGGGATGGTTAATAAAGGCAAATGTACCCATCAACCATGAAAGACATTAAAACGTCAGGACAGGCAACTGAAAGCAATATGGCTTAAAAATAGAAAATGTAGAACAAATTAAATGAAAAGCAAATGTGTCGAAACAGGAGTGAATGTTTTGGACAGCGCCTTAAAAAAATCAGCCAAATGGAATGAATGGGTTTTACACCCAAAAATGCAAATGAAAAGCAGTTATAACAGACAAACAGAAGAGAACGACATTAAAATGGGTCAAAGAATATATATATATATATATATTTTCTAAACATATACTGTTAAATATAAGAGACAATGAATGTTTATTATGTTTAATCATGAGCCGTTCTGAACATTGCATTTTGGCTTTAATTTCAGGTAAAATTAAAGACAAAAATTCTCCAACATTTACATAATTTTTTATTATGTTGGTTCTAAGCTTTTGGCTCACATGAGCCATCTTCAGAGAGGTTACAGGGACGTTAACATAAAAACACCCACCATTCAAAGATTATTTTATCTTGTGTTGACATAAAACATTGCTAAGCAACGATAACAGTTACCAAATAGTAAACGCAGTTCGTAAATTTGACATGCTTAGAACCAACTTAATAAAAATTTTGTCTAAATTTTGGACAATTTCTGTCTTTATTTTCAGTTGAAATTAAAGCCAAAATCCGATGTTTAGGACGGTTCATAATTAAACATAATCGACATTCATTGTATCGTATATTTAACAGTATCTGTTTAGAAAATTATCTGCTGCCTCGATATATATATATATACTAGCAGTATAGCCCGGCTTTGCTCGAGTGTAATGAAAGCTTTAAAACTAATCCATGGTCTTGGAGCTCAGACTCTTTGGACATTGGCACGAAAGACTAAAAAGCAATAGTTGTTTCCAGTTAAAGCGAAACCGTAGACTGAAAGAAAAATGAATGGATACAAGTCAAATTTTGATTTCCTGGTATCGATATCAAATAAGTTTTTTCGTCGTAAACTGAATTTTGGAGGCTAAATAAGTCCTCTGAGTAAATGGTATCATGACTGAGACTAAGAACTACAATTATACCTACTTAGAGCCAAACCCGAAGCAAAAACTAAAATAAAAGGACTGAAAAAAATACTGACATACAGGCAGATAAACAGACACACACACAAACATCTTGCCTTATATATATATATATTATCGATTTTCTGCATTATTGTAAGAACTGCAATCTTGAAACTTGTGAATATCGTTTCTTATGTCTTTGTCTATGAGTGTATTAAATTTGACTAAAATTGGACCACTCCTTCTATAACCCGATTTTTTCGATTATCGATTTTCGATATTTATCGGGGGTACCTCGACACAAAACCTAGCTAAGAACACTCGCAGACGCTTATAGTACAACTGTGTAAATTTTCAAGAAAATTGGTTCAGCCGTTTCGGAGTCTAAAGGTAACGGACGCACACATACAGACAGACAAAGTTGCATTTATAAATAAGTTTATATATATCCAACCTATTTCATTTTTTTTCTTTCCATCACTTTCGTTAGTAAGTATACCAGCCTGTGATAAAAGAAGGTCTGTCAGGAATAGTCAAATGTTGTAAGAGTCAGGGGCTAAATTTAGTATGGATGAAATTTGACACTGGCTGATAATGTATACATCTTGTAATATTGACACCGGCATGTGGGACTCTGCCTTTCTCTCTCTTTCTCTCTTCTCTGTTTGCTAAACTTTCTCTGCTTATTTATATGACAAAGCGATTTCACATCAGCTCTTTACTTTTTCTCAGTTTGTAAGCCACTTCTATTTCATTGGTCAAAGTATATTTTCACACAGGCTCGTTAAACTTTGCCTTGTTTTTTTTCTTCCGTCCGGAGCTCATTCTTTTTTTATTAGTCAAAATAAATATTCGCATAGGCTTGCGAATTTGAAAACAGTGAAGAAAATAGCGTTATTTTATTTCGTATTCGCCACATGTTCATATAGTTGTTTATTTACTTCCCTTGAGGTTTCGCCTATGTATTTTGTGACAATTATTACAGACACTGGAAATAAATTCCTCCTTTAATTTGCACTTATTGTTTTGTTCAGTATTGACTAAATCTTTTATTGTTTTGGACGTAGTAGTAACAAATTTCATCTCATGCTAAAGTGACAGGAGTAATTGTTTAGAGCAGAGCCATACAAAATCAGCCAAATGAAATGAGATTTACAGACATTCAGTCAGTTAAGTACAATACGCGATAGACTCTTGCGCGATCATGTCTCAAAAGAAACAAGAATAATTGGGCAGAAGATTTTCCCGCAGTAAGTTGCCATTACTTTCTGTGGTAGACTTGTTGACTGCCAAGGCTATAGAACCAAATCGGTCTTGATATTTGACCCATAGCTGGAGGGAAGAGACGGATTAATACCTTTCTCGTGACGGGTGCGATATGTAAATTGCCGTATCTGCTTTTTTAATTAAACTTTGCAATGTGGATTCCACGAAACGGATTAATACCTTTCTCGTGACGGGTGCGATATGTAAATTGCCGTATCTGCTTTTTTAATTAAACTTTGCAATGTGGATTCCACGAAACGGATTAATACCTTTCTCGTGACGGGTGCGATATGTAAATTGCCGTATCTGCTTTTTTAATTAAACTTTGCAATGTGGATTCCATGAAACGGATTAATAACTTTCTCAAGAGTATTTCGGCGTAAGTGAATGCAATGAATTCAACTGGAATTCGAACTCGGCTCTCTGATTTCTCGTTTGTCTGGGCCAAAAGAAAGAACAGTTCGCGTAAAAGTGATATTCAGAGATGGATATAGAATCTGCAATGACCACGGCGATGAAGCGGGAACTTTTATCTTGTGCCATTCAAATGAAACACATAACGAAGTTTGCTTGACTAAAACAAGCAAATTTATTAAATCGTACATGATCAGGGGTTGCCTGTCATTTAACGGACCGTGAGGAGGGAATCTTACCTCAACAATCGATACACTTTTCTACATTGAAATCCTGAAGAAATTTCTTATTCCATCAATTAGTTTGATGATGATGATGATGATGAAGTAATTTTTCAGAACGAAAATGAATCTGTGGGAGACAAAAAAAATTATCAGTCAGTGTTTAGAATTAAAAACAAGACAAAAAAGTAACTAAGTTTTTTCTGTAACACTTTTAACAACAGGAGGACAGCATAGAATATATATATATATATATATATATATATATATATATATATATATATATATAAATGTAATAATAGAGAGAGAAAATAAAAATTGCATTCTGTCTTAACAAAAGACGCAAATCTTTTTCTTTTTTTTCTATTCAACAGGACCATGAAATGTGCAACCTGGAAATATTTATTTGATTTTGTTCTCATCAAACAAAAAAGAAAAAAAAACAAACCGGTTTTGCCACTACAGTTCATTTGCCTGCGGCTTACGGCCATATCACGTTGAATACACCGCTTGATCACCGGAGTTAAGCAACGTTGAGTCTGGTCAGTACATAGATGGGTGACCGCTTGGGAATACCAGGTGCTGTAAGTGCTTATTGGCTTACGGCCATATCACGTTGAATAGACCGGTTCTCGCTCGATCACCGGAGTTAAGCAACGTTGAGTCTGGTCAGTACTTAGATGGGTGACCGCTTGGGAATACCAAGTGCTGTAAGCTTTTAGTGACGGATGTGCGCTGTGGTGCAGTGGATATCCTTTCGGAAAGAAAAATCGGTGAGCCGAGTTCGAATTCCAGTTGAATACCCTGCATTCACTTAAGCACTGGTACCCTTGGGAAAGGTATTAATCCGTTCCTTCCCTCCAGTTATGGATTAAATAACAAGGTAAGACTTAGAGACCCTGCCCTTACAAACAAATCCCAATGAATCTTGATACTAGAAAAGAAGAAAAGTATTACTAGACACAAAACTTATATAAAAAACAACAATAAATTGTTGAAAGAAAAAGGTATTACCAGCAATAAATAAATAAAAAAAGTTTAGTTGGCAATAAATGACTCGCCGTGGTTGATATGCCATAAAACAACCAATAAATCATTTTGCTGTGCGTTCTAACCTAGTGTGAATTACGACCATATCACGTTGAAATATCAGTTCCAGTACGATAAATAAAATTTAGCAACGTCCAACTTGTTCAGTACCTAGATTGGTGATTGCTTGGTAATACTAGGTCCTGTAAGCTTGAATATATGGGTTGTATAATGGGCTTACGGACATATGTTGAAACATTGGTCCCCGTATGAAATCAAGCAATGTCGTGCCTAGCCAGGGGCTGTAAGATTGCATGTGAAATTGGCGTCATGGGCTTATGGCCGGTGGCGATTCTACAGATGGGCAAGAAGGGGACAAGACCAAGACCTCCTATATATTAACCAAGGCCTATCCTATGATTAAAGTTGACTTGCTGACGTCACACTTAGTAGAGTTCTGTTTTATCCGGAGTCCGTTAGCGTTGACTTATTTTCAGAACCAAACATGCCTTCTTCTTGTGTGGTACCAAATTGCAAAGGGAATTATAAAAATGGACTGAAAGTTCATTGTTTTTCGTTTCCAAAAAATAAACATTTATTTGATAAATGGAAACATGCCATTAAAAGGGAGAATTTTACCCCAAGTCCATTTAGCAAAGTAAGTAGTTAAAATTTTATCACCATTTATTTCAACAGTCGCTAAAATCAAAATTTGCTAAAAAAATTAGTTTTGCCGTAGCACAAGAAAGAAAGCACTTTGTTTATATCTTTTAAATTAATACAATAAAATAAGATCTTATTTTTATTTCTTTGAATAAAATTGAAATAAAAAATATCTGAATTAAAAACAAAATTAAATACGGCTATTCGTTCGTAAGTTTTTTTTTCGAAATGTTTTAAAATTTAAACTGAAGCCGAAAATGTTGTTAAACATTATATTTTCTAAAAGTATTTGAATTAATATTTTATTGATATTTTATTTCGGAAAATAGTGTTTTCTTTTCAATGAAATGTTTAAAAATTCTTAGAAAACGAAAGTAAAAACTTTTCTATACTTCTTGCAGCTTTATGAATCATTTTTAAACATGAAAAAATATTCCTGAATTAAATTTTTTTTAATTCTTTTTCTTGTATTAACAAAAACTACCAAATTTATCTTATAGTCAATTTTAAAAGAATTTGTTTTATTTTTAAGGTTTTTTATTTGAAAACTCCGTGAAATTATGTGTTACAAAAGTCAAGTCACTATTACCGAAAATTTAAACTGGAAAATGATGATTTAAACTTTGTTTAAACCTATTATTTCTGACTAAGTTTTGAATTTTATTTGAAACATAAAGGCCTAAATCACACCACACTTGAATTTTAAAACCTAACTTTTAAAATATATAATTTTTAGAAAATATTTAGCACAAAATGAACATCCTCAAAATATATTTTCCAAACATTTTTTTCCTATTTTTGATAATTTGAAAGTTAAGGTTGGAATTTTCAAAATAAATAAGAAAAATATAAGAAAAATTAAGGCAGACACGTTATTTCATGGTAAATAGGAGGTATTGGCCTATTTTCAGACGTACCATCATCAGCTTCCGTCCTTATTGTACAGAATATTTTACACGAATATATATATATATATATATATATATATATATATATATATATATATATATATATATATATTATGCTCTCATTACGATTGAGCTCTCTGAAGAAGAACATTTTAAAAACAGTTTCCACTTTTGCTATATGCCTGACTCTTCAGAAACGAATTCAGTTCTCTCGGTGACTGGCGTGTGTATACACTGCTGATATACAACTCGTTAAAATTTCCCTTCTCTGATTCCTTGCGTCGTTGTTCGGACTTCGCTCCGTCGGAAACAACGGTTAAGAGGTGGTATGTTGACTTTAAACGCGGTCGTATAGACACAAACGATGCTGAACTCTCAGGTCACCCAAAATCGTCAGTTGCCCCAGGAAACACCAAAAATCCACAAACTTGTTTTGGTCGATCGTAAATTGAAGAAAGTGTATTCGCCATTTTGCATGAAGATTTGTCAATGAGAAAGCTGTGTTCATAGTGGGTGCCGCATTTGTTCACAGTCGATCAAAAACAACAACGCGTCGACAATTCAGAGCGTTGTTTGCGACTGTTTTAACGCAACAAGGAGTTTTTGTGTAAATATGTGACAATGGATGAAACTTGGATCCACCACTTCACTCCGGGGTCAAATCGAAAGTCAGCTGAGTGGACAGCAGCTGAAAAAAGCCGTCCAAAGCGACCAAAGACGTAAACATCAGCGGGCAAGGTTTGGGCCTCCGTATTTTGGGATACATAAGGTATTTTGATCATCGATTACTTTGAAAAAAAAAAAACATGAATAGCGTACATTATATAGCATCATTCGTGCTTTTGAAGGAAGAAATAGCCAAAAAACGGCCACAAATTAAGAAGAAAAAAGTGATCTTTCACCAAGACAACGCTCTGTGTCATAAGTCGATCACAATGATGGTAAAACTACATGAATTGCACTTCTACTTGTTTCCTCGTCCATTCTATTCTCTAGTGACTACTGGCCGTTTGCAGACTTCCAAAAAATGCTCCAGGGAAAGACATTTTATTTCCATGAAGAAGTAATATCGGAAACTGAGCCGTATTTTGAGGCCAAAGACAAATCGTTCTACAAAAGAGCATCAGATTGTTAGAGAAGCGTTGGAATCAGTCGCTTTCTAGGGTGATGCACTATGTTGATGAATAAAGTCGAAATTTGCCTAAAAGTTGTTGTTTTATCAGTTAGGCTAGAGATTTATTGCGTGATGGATTATATATACCACAGGCAAAAGGAGCTCAGCAGAGTTCCACCACGGAATATGTGAATGAGCGGCGTTATATCGAGTTCAATTCGTTACCTCTTCGTCATCAGGTCCTGTGGTACAGTTGGTATGACATTCGCTTAATAACGCAACTGTCTGGGTTTCAATTCCTGGTAGTGGATGCGCACTGCTGATGAGTCCCAATGATAGGACGAAACGGCCGTCCAGTTATTTCTACATTTTGTTGAGTTGAATAAAACTCGATGAATTAATTACTTAATATTTCAAATCCTCCTACAATTTCTCATTTCTCTCTGTCTGTCTGTCTCTCTCTCTCTCTCTCTCTCTCTCTATATATATATATATATATATATATATATATATTTGTTTGAACATTATTTTTGATCGATACACATATTTAAGTAGATATTCTGTTTTTTTTTAATTAAACAGTATTATATATTTATATCTACTGGCCTGATTATTTACGATAAATTTTTATTACGAAAATGTGTGTCATTCGGCAGGATTCGAACCTGCGACCTCTATCCACATACGAGAATGACACACATTTTTGTAACAAAAAATTATCGTAAATAATCAGGCCGGTAAAAATAAATATATAATACTGTTTGATTAGAAACAGAATATCTGCTTAAATATGAGTATCGATCAAAACTAATATTCAAACAAATCATTTCAAATTGTCGGTTGTTTATAACCAAGTTTCGTTAATCTTCGTTAATTTCCGTAACATGTTTATATATTTATATATATTTCCCTCCTATCTAGCTCAGAGTTTTGGATTATTTTGTTGTTTTTTTTTTAATGTATAATGTAAGATACTCAGTAGCAGGTACATCAAAATATCGATATGCCGTCATTTTAGACGGCATACTGAATTGAATGGATGTTCGTCCTGGTGCAGTGGATAACGACTCGGAACGAGAAATCAGGGAGCCGAGTTCGAATTCCAGATGAAATCATTGCATTCACTTACGCGCAAATACCCTTGGGAAAGGTATTAATTCATCTTTTCCCTCCAGTTATGGGTTGAATAACAGGACATATTGGATTCTATTGCCTTGGCTGGCAACCAGTCTACCGCAGAAAGCAATGGCAACCTACTGCAGGATAATCTTCTGCCCAGTCAGTCATGTCTCGAAAGAGACATGATCGCCTAAGCGTGTTTCACGTATGGCATTTAACTGACTGATATGAATAGTTTACCGTCATTTTTGACGACACTGTCACACTTGTTTCTAATAACTAATAAAACTATTTATTCTATTTGAACGGCTGTCTTCAGTTTTAGTGTAAAGATGAGGACAGCAGTCTAAACAATGTAAATAGTGTAGTTACGATACTGCCTCTCAAAAATAAAGATAAACAATAAGACATATTTTCGATATCCATTAACTCCGATATATTTTTAAGTTATTTGTTTAAGCATATTTTTAATGAATACTCCTATTTTAGTAGACATTCTGGTGTTTTTTGTTTTTTTTGGTTTTTTTTAATAATTAATCAGAATATTTATTTATATTTACCGGCCTGAATAATCGAGAAATCTTGTTATGAAATATGCGTCCTCAAGCAGAATTCGAGCTTGCGTTCTCTAGGGAAACTGATAATTGAAGCAATGTGTCTTAGACCTCTCGACCACGAAGGACTTACAGTTAAACATAGCCCGAAACGTATGTTTAAAATTAGAATGCTTAGAAAATTTAGTACTTACAGGGCGGACGCGGGAAAGAGAGAAATGGCAAAGAAGCCAGAGACATACTTGCTGGGCAAGTAGTTGGCGGGCATGGTTTGGGAGAGGTACCAAGTGCATTGTGGTGCAGTGGATATCGGCTCGGAACGAGAAATCAGAGAGCCGAGTTCGAATTTCAGTTGAATTCCTTGCATTCACTTACGCGCAAATACCCTTGGGAAAGGTACTAATCCACCCCTTCCCTCCAGTTATCGGTTAAATAACAAAACAGATTGGGTTCTATAGCCTTGGCTGGCAACCAGTCTACTGCAGAAAGCAATGGCAACCTACTGCGAACCCTTAACTGACTGAATGCATATAATAGTTGGAAATATAATTAAAATTTTCAATGGGCATAAAGTGGGGGACCGGTTTTCTATTGTCATGAAATAATAAACTGATCCCCCACTAATTATATTTAATATAATAATGTAATATAATCTATCTCTTCTTCTTCCAGTTATGGATTAAATAACAGGGTATATTGGGTTCTATAGCCTTGGCTGGTAACCAGTCTACTGCAGAAAGTAATGGCAACCTACTGTGGGATAATCTTCCGCCTAGTCAGTCATGTCTCGAAAGAGACATGATCGCCTAACCGTGTATCACTTGTGGCAATTAACTGATAAAGAGGAAAAGTGGTGAGAGCGACCAAAAAACGTTCTTTACTACCTACGTCCTGAAGGGACACAGCATATGAAGAATAAGATCAGATTTTTAATAGTAGCAACTTAGATTTTATTTATATATTCGTTCGTTTTCGGACTTTCCGTGTCCCACATTGTTTTACCTCTAGTTAAGTAAGAACAGGTTGACGAAACCCGGTCGTAAATTAACCGTATTCGATTCGTAGACATTTTTAATTATATTTTTAATTACGTTTTCAGTTTGTTTATAATTAGGGTTTATCGGGATAAATTAATGATTTCTTTTGTTTCTATCAGGCTGACGATGTCATTTTCTTGAAAATTCTTTCATGCTAATTTTGTTTGCACGTCGACGAAGTGCTTAAAAAGTTATCAGTTAAAATTTCTGGAATGTGAAGTTATCATTTACACGATTTACATTTAGACTATTATCCTCATCTTTGTTGTTATCACCACACTGCGTGATTTTCTAGGACGAGGAATTATAATTATTATCATTATTTACATTCGCAGGAGCACTTCGGCGTGGTGTAATGGTTACCAAGCTTGTTTCGCTAGAACCTGTTACAAATGAATAGTGAGTTCGATCCTCACTGGGTACCACGTACTCTTGGCCTTGTGCCACATATAAGCGGCGCTTCGTAAATCAACTGTTTACATTCGGATTATTATCCCCATCTTTGTTGTTATTGTTAGCTTCTGTCTGATTTTCTTAGACGAGGGTTATCAATATTTATATTCGGATTATTATCCCCATCTTTGTTGTTATTGTTAGCTTCTGTCTGATTTTCTTAGACGAGGGTTATCAATATTTATATTCGGATTATTATCCCCATCTTTGTTGTTATTGTTACCTTCTGTCTTCTTTTCTTAGACGAGGGTTATCAATATTTATATTCGGATTATTATCCCCATCTTTGTTGTTATTGTTACCTTCTGTCTGATTTTCTTAGACGAGGGTTATCAATATTTATATTCGGATTATTATCCCCATCTTTGTTGTTATTGTTACCTTCTGTCTTCTTTTCTTAGACGAGGGTTATCAATATTTATATTCGGATTATTATCCCCATCTTTGTTGTTATTGTTACTTTCTGTCTGATTTTCTTATACGAGGGTTATCAATATTTATATTCGGATTATTATCCCCATCTTTGTTGTTATTGTTAGCTTCTGTCTGATTTTCTTATACGAGGAGTTATCAATATTTATATTCGGATTATTATCCTCATCTTTGTTGTTATTGTTACCTTGTGCCTGCTTTTCTTGAACGAGGAGTTATCATTATTATTTACATTCGGATATGCTAAATGATTTTTTAGAGGTGAGAACGACGTGATGTTTTTAATGCCAACTTAGATGTGGCACAAGGCCTAATGTATGGAGCACTCGGTGAGGATCGAACTCACCACTCAACTTTAATGATTCTAGCGAAGCAATCTTGCTAAACATTACACCAGGTCGAAGTTACCAAAATAATTTCCTGAACGTACTTCAGGTATGTCACAAGGCCAATATTATGAAGCACAAGGGGAAATGTTCTTGGCGGTGGGGAAGTGGGGAAGAAAGGCGAAAATTAAATATTTTGTGGTGCAGGGATGTGCGTTGTGGTGCAGAGGATATCAGCTCCGAATGGGAAATCGGAGGGTCGAGTTCGAATTCCAGTGGAATTCCTTGCATTCACCTACATGCAAATAACCTTGGAAAAGGTACTAATCCATCTCTTCTCCCGCTAGCTATTTGTTAAATAGCAAGACAAATTGGATTCTTTAGTCTTTGCTGGCAACCAGTCTACCACAGAAAGATATGGCAACCTACTGCGGCAAAATCCTTTGTCTAGTCAGTCATGTCTCTTTCGAGACATGATCGCCCAAGCGTATATCACGTATGGCACTTAACTGACCGTATATGAAAGAACACAGGACTTTAACCCCGGTGTTAAAAGTGACAGAAGTTTCATTTAAGTGCCATACGTGATTCACGCTTGGGCGATCATGTCTCGAAAGAGACATGACTGACTGGGCAGAAGATTATCCTACAGTAGGTTGCCATTGCTTTCTGCAGTAGACTGGTTGCCGACCAAGGCTATAGAAACCAATCTGTCCTATTATTTAACCCATAACTGGAAGGAGAAGAGATTATATTACATTATTATATTAAGAATCGTTAGTGGGGAATCAGTTTATTCCTTCAGATTAATAGAAAATCGATCCCCCACTTTATGCCCAGTAGAAGTTTTAATTGTTTCCAACTATTATATTCAGTCAGTCAGTTAAGTGCCATACGTGATTCACGCTTGGGCGATCATGTCTCAAAAGAGACATGACTGACTGGGCAGAAGATTATCCTGCAATAGGTTGCCATTGCTTTCTGCGGTAGACTGGTTGGCGACCAAGGCTATAGAGCCCAATCTGTCCTATTATTTAACCCATAACTGGAGGGAATAGACGGATTAATACCTTTCCCAAGGGTATTTTCACGTAAGTGAATGCAATGAATTCAGCTGGAATTCGAACTAGGCTCCCCGATTTCTTGTTCCGAGCCGATATCCAATGCACCACAAAGCACATCCAGAAGTTTACATTTATTAAAATACATAGACAATAATCAAATCAAAGAATATAAGGTTTGCAAATTATATCTTTGGGAGTCAAACATTTAAACGTGATAAAATTCTGATGCAATCACAGAGGACATAATATTTTTCAAGGCTAAACAAATTTCATCATACACTCCGAAAATAGATTCATATTTCTGTACACCACCGCAAATGACCTGAGCTGAGAAAAATAAATAGAAATCAATTACACCCTGTCACTCTAGTGGGTCTAAAACTGACTACACGGTGAAAAATAAGAAAACTGACACAGGTGTTTCAATTAATTTGCATAAGGATGTAATTTCGGCAGGTTTTGCTTACAAAATTACTTCAAAATTTTACTATTTGAAGAATAAATACGAATGAAGTTTATATATTTTGTATAAGATACTTTGTTTGAAAAGTATAATGAAAACAGATTTCGAATTATGAATCACTGTAAGCAAAAAAGCAGTTTTTTATTTTATTTTACTCTATTCTATAAGTATACTAGCAGTATAGCCCGGCGTTGCTCCGGTGTAATGAAAGCTTTAAAACTAATCCATGGTCCTGGAGCTCAGACTCTTTGGACGTTGGCACGAAAGACTAAAAAGCAATAGTTGTTTCCAGTTAAAGCGAAACCGTAGATTGACAAAAAAAAATGAATGGATGTAAGTTAAATTTTGATTTCCTAGTATCGATATCAAATAAGTTTTTTTCGTCGTAAACTGAATTTTGAAGGCTAAATAAGTCCTCTGAGTAAATGGTATCATGACTGAGACTAAGAACTACAATTATACCTACTTAGAGCCAAACCCGAAGCAAAAACTAAAATAAAAGGACTGAAAAAAATACTGACATACAGGCAGATAAACAGACACACACACAAACATCTTGCCTTATATATATATATATTATCGATTTTCTGCATTATTGTAAGAACTGCAATCTTGAAACTTGTGAATATCGTTTCTTATTGAAATATGTTTCTTATGTCTTTGTCTATGAGTGTATTAAAATCGGAACACTCCTTCTATAACCCGATTTTTTGCGATTATCGATTTTCGATATTTATCGGGGGTACCTCGACACAAAAACTAGCTAAGAACACTTGCAGGCAGACGCTTATAGTAAAGCTCTGTTCTTCTTCCAACTATGGGTTAAATAGCAGGAGAGGTTGGGTTCTACAGCCTAGGTTAGCAACTATTCCACCTCAAAAAGTAAGGGCAACCTACGGCAGAAAAATCTTCGTCCGGCTAGTCATGTCTCTCAAGCGGACATCACGTATGACACATAACGGACTGATTCATAAGTAACAATGCAAATCATTATCTAAAGAAATAAGAGATTACAAATAATAATAACGTTAAATAATAATAGCGTTATCTCCTCTTATTTCTTACTTTTTCTCACTGAAACTAAATAGGTCCTTTCCGTCTTTCTTTGTTATCAAAACGGGATAGTCGCTTATTTATGACGTGTTGGAAGAATGTTATATACCTGAAAACTAAGAAAGGAAGTATATTTATATAATAATAATAATAATAATAATAAGAAGAAGAAGAAGAAGAAGAAAAAGCAGTCAAAGGTAATACCTGACATCATCTCAGCAATGAACAAGAGATGATTATTAAAATTAGAAAGATTAACTGCAATGAACTTAACCGTTCTCAAGAGTGAAAATATAAAACTAGAAAGAGCAAACCTCCACCAAGTCAATACCGACATCATCTCAGCAATGAACAAGAGATGATTATTAAAATTGAAAATTTAACTGCAATGAACTTAACCGTTCTCAAGAGTGAAAATATAAAACTAGAAAGAGCAAATCTCCGCCAAGGCAATACCGACATCATCTTGGCGATTAGCAAGAAGATGATTATTAAAATTAGAAAGATTAACTGCAATGAACTTAACCGCTCTCAAGAGTGAAAATATAAAACTAGAAAAGGCAAACCTCCGCCAAGGCAATACCGACATCATCTTGGCGATTAGCAAGAGATGATTATTAAAATTAGAAAGATTAACTGCAATGAACTTAACCGTTCTCAAAGTGAAAATATAAAACTAGAAAGAGCAAACCTCCGCCAAGGCAATACCGACATCATCTTGGCGATTAGCAAGAGATGATTATTAAAATTAGAAGATTAACTGCAATGAACTTAACCGTTCTCAAGAGTGAAAATATAAAACTAGAAAGAGCAAACCTCCGCCAAGGTAATACCGACATCATCTTGGCGATTAGCAAGAGATGATTATTAAAATTAGAAAGATTAACTGCAATGAACTTAACCGTTCTCAAGAGTGAAAAATATAAAACTAGAAGAGCAAACCTCCACCAAGGCAATACCGACATCATCTTGGCGATTAGCAAGAGATGATTATTAAAGAATAGAAAGATTAACTGCAATGAACTTAACCGTTCTCAAGAGTGAAAATATAAAACTAGAAAGAGCAAACCTCTGCCAAGGCAATACCGACATCATGGCGATTAGCAAGAGAGATGATTATTAAGAATAGAAAGATTAACTGCGTGAACTTAACCGCTCAAGAGTGAAAATATAAAACTAGAAAGAGCAAACCTCCACCAAGGCAATACCGACATCATCTTGGCGATTAGCAAGGAGATGATTATTAAAATTAGAAAGATTAACTGCAATGAACTTAACCGTTCTCAAGAGAGTGAAAATATAAAAACTGAAGAGCAAACCTCCGCCAAGGCAATACCGACATCATCTTAGCGATTAGCAAGAGATGATTATGAAAATTAGAAAAGATTAACTGCAATGAACTTAACCGTTCTCAAGAGTGAAAATATAAAACTAGAAGAGCAAACCTCCACCAAAACCGAATACCGACATCATCTTGGCGATTAGCAAGAGATGATTATTAAAATCTAGAAAGATTAACTGCAATGAACTTAACCGTTCTCAAAGAGTGAAAATATAAAACTAGAGAGAGCAAACCTCACCAAGGCAATGCCGACATCATCTTGGCGATTAGCAGAGATTATTATTAAAACAAGAAAGATTAACTGCAATAGACTTAACCGCTCTCAAGAGTGAAAATATAAAACTGAAGCAAACCTCCACCAAGGCAATACTACAACATCATCTTAGCGATTAGCAAGAGATGATTATTAAAATTAGAAAGATTAACTGCAATGAACTTAACCGTTCTCTAAAGGTGAAAATATAAAACTAGAAGAGCAAACTTCCACCAAGGCAATGCAAACATCATCTTGGCAGCGATTAGCAAGAGATTATTATTAAAATTAGAAAGATTAACTGCAATGAACTTAACCGTTCACCAAAATTGAAAATATAAAACTAGAAAAGGCAAACCTCCACCAAGGCAATACCGAAACTCATCTTGGCGATTAGCAAGAGATTATTATTAAAATTAGAAAGATTAACTGCAATGAACTTAACCGTTCACCAAAGTGAAAATATAAAACTAGAAAGAGCAAACCTCCACCAAGGCAATACCGACATCATCTTGGCGATTAGCAAGAGATTATTATTAAAATTAGAAAGATTAACTGCAATGAACTTAACCGTTCGCAAGAGTGAAAATATAAAACTAGAAGAGCAAACTTCCACCAAGGCAATACCGACATCATCTTGGCGATTAGCAGAGATGATTATTAATGAAAGATTAACTGCAATGAAACAACCGTTCTCAAGGTGAAAATATAAAACTAGAAGAGCAAACCTCCGCCAAGGCAATACCGACATCGTCTTGGCGATTAACCAAAGAGATGATTATTAAAATTAGAAAGATTAACTGCAATGAACTTAACTCTCCAAGAGTGAAAATATAAAACTAGAAAGAAGCAAGCCTCCACATAGGCAATACCGACATTTTCTTGGCGTTAGCAAGATAGATTATTAAAATTAGAAAGATTAACTGCAATGAACTTAACCGCTCTCAAGAGTGAAAATATAAAACTAGAAGAGCAAACCTCCACCAAGGCAATACCGACATCATCTTGGCGATTAGCAAGAGATGATTATTAAAATAAGAAAGATTAACTGCAATGAACTTAACCGCTCTCAAGAGTGAAAATATAAAACTAGAAGAGCAAACCTCCACCAAGGCAATACCGACATATCTTGGCGATTAGCAAGAGATGATTATTAAAATAAGAAAGATTAACTGCAATGAACTTAACCGTTCTCAAGAGTGAAAATACCAAACTAGAAAGAGCAAACCTCCACCAAGGCAATACCGACATCATCTTGGCATTCAACAGAGATGATGACAAAATAAGAAAAGATTAACTGCAATGAACTTAACCGCTCCTCAAGAGTGAAAATATAAAACTAGAAAGAGCAAACCTCCACCAAGGCAATACCGACATCATCTTGGCGATTAGCAAGAGATTATTATTAAAATAAGAAAGATTAACGCTGCAATGAACTTAACCGTTCTCAAGAGTGAAAATATAAAACTAGAAGAGCAAACCTCCCACCAAGGCAATACCGACATCATCTTGGCAATTAGCAAGAGATGATTATTAAAATAGAAAGATTAACTGCAATGAACTTAACCGCTCTCAAGAGTGAAAATATAAAACTAGAAAATACAAGCCTCCACCAAGGCAATATACGAGCATCATCTTGGCGATTAGCAAGAGATGATTATTAAAATAAGAGAAAAGATTAACTGCAATGAACTTAACCGCTCACAAGAGTGAAAATATAAAACTAGAAAGAGCAAACCTCCGCCAAGGCAATACCGACATCATCTTGGCGATTAGCAAGAAGATGATTATTAAAATAGAAAGATTAACTGCAATGAACTTAACCGTTCTCAAGAGTGAAAATATAAAACTAGAAAAGAGCAAACCTCCACCAAGGCAATACCGACATCATCTTGGCGATTAGCAAGAGATGATTATTAAAATAAGAAAGATTAACTGCAATGAACTTAACCGTTCAAAATTGAAAATATAAAACTAGAAAGAGCAAACCTCCACCAAGGCAATACCGACATCATCTTGGCGATTAGCAAGAGATGATTATTAAATAAGAAAGATTAACTGCAATGAACTTAACCGCTCTCAAAATTGAAAATATAAAACTACAAAGAGCAAACCTCCACAAGGTAGTAATACCGACATCATCTTGGCGATTAGCAAGAGATGATTATTAAAATAAGAAAAAGATTAACTGCAATGAACTTAACCGCTCTCAAAATTTGAAAATATAAAACTAGAAGAGCAAACCTCCGCCAAGGCAATGCCGACATCATCTTGGCGATTAGCAAAGAGATGATTATTAAAATTAGAAAGATTAACTGCAATGAACTTAACCGCTCTCAAGAGTGAAAATATAAAACTAGAAAGAGCAAACCTCCGCCAAGGCAATACCGACATCATCTTGGCGATTAGCAAGAGATGATTATGAAAATTAGAAAGATTAACTGCAATGAACTTAACCGTTCTCAAGAGTGAGAAAATATAAAACTACAAAGAGCAAACCTCCACCAAGGCAATACCGACATCATCTTGGCGATTAGCAAGAGATGATTATTAAAATAAGAAAGATTAACTGCAATGAAACCAACCGTTCTCAAGAGTGAAAATATAAAACTAGAAAGAAGGAGCAAACCTCACCAAGGCAATACCGACATCATCTTGGCGATTAGCAAGAGATGATTATTAAAATAAGAAAGATTAACTGCAATGAACTTAACCGCTCTCAAGGTGAAAATATAAAACTAGAAGAGCAAACCTCCGCCAAGGCAATACCGACATCATCTTGGCGATTAGCAAGAGATGATTATGAAAAATTAGAAAGATTAACTGCAATAGACATAACCGTTCTCAAGAGTGAAAATATAAAACTACAAAACAGGAAAACCTCCACCAAGGCAATACCGACATCATCTTGGCGATTAGCAAGAGATGATTATTAAAAATAAGAAGATTATCTGCAATGAACTTAACCGTTCTCAGAGTGAAAATATAAAACTGAAAGAGCAAACCTCCACCAAGGCAATACCGACATCATCTTGGCGATTAGCAAAGAGATGATTATTAAAATAAGAAAGATTAACTGCAATGAACAGCAACTCTCAGAGTGAAAATATAAAACTAGAAAGAGCAAACCTCCGCCAAGGCAATACCGACATCGTCTTGGCGATTAGCAAGAAGATGATTATTAAAATTAGAAGATTAACTGCAATGAACAACCGCTCTCAAGGTGAAAATATAAAACTAGAAGAGCAAACCTCCACCAAGGCAATAAAACATCATCTTGGCGGTCTTAAGAGATTATTATTAAAATAAGAAAGATTAACTGCAATGAACTTAACCGTTCTCAAGAGTGAAAATATAAAAAAACTAGAAGAGCAAACCTCCGCCAAGGCAATACCGACATCATCTTGGCAGTTAGCAAGAGATGATTATTAAAATAAGAAAGATTAACTGCAATGAACTTAACCGTTCTCAAGAGTGAAAATATAAAACTAGAAAGAGCAAACCTCCCTTAAGAGCAATACCGACATCATCTTGGCGATTAGCAAGAGATTATTATTAAAATAAGAAAGATTAACTGCAATGAACTTAACAGATTTCTCAAGAAGTGAAAATATAAAACTAGAAAGAGCAAACCTCCACCAGGCAATACCGACATCATCTTGGCGATTAGCAAGAGATTATTATTAAAATAAGAAAGATTAACTGCAATGAACTTAACCGTTCTCAAGAGTGAAAATATAAAACTAGAAAGAGCAAACCTCCACAAAATTAATGCAAACATCATCTTGGCGATTAGCAAGAGATTATTATTAAAATAAGAAAGATTAACTGCAATGAACTTAACCGTTCTCAAGAGTGAAAATATAAAACTAGAAAGAGCAAACCTCCGCCAAGGCAATACCGACATCATCTTGGCGATTAGCAAGAGATGATTATTAAAATAAGAAAGATTAACTGCAATGAACTTAACCGTTCTCAAGAGTGAAAATATAAAACTAGAAGAGCAAACCTCCGCCAAGGCAATACCGACATCATCTTGGCGATTAGCAAGAGATGATTATTAAAATAAGAAAGATTAACTGCAATGAACTTAGCCGTTCTCAAGAGTGAAAATGAAACTAGAAGAACCAAACCTCCGCCAAGGCAATACCGACATCATCTTGGCGATTAGCAAAGAGATGATTATTAAAATAAGAAAGATTAACTGCAATGAACTTAACCGTTCTCAAGAGTGAAAATAAACTAGAAAGAGCAAACCTCCGCCAAGGCAATACCAAACTCATCTTGGCGATTAGCAAGGAATGATTATTAAAATAAGAAAGATTAACTGCAATAGACTTTAACCGTTCTCAAGAGTGAAAATATAAAACTAGAAGAGCAAACCTCCGCCGAGCAATACCGACATCATCTTGGCGATTAGCAAGAGATGATTATTAAAATTAGAAAGATTAACTGCAATGAACTTAACCGCTCTCAAGAGTGAAAATATAAAACTAGAAAGAGCAAACCTCCACCAGAGCAATATAAGCATCATCTTGGCGATTAGCAAAGAGATGATTATTAAAATAAGAAAGATTAACTGCAATGAACTTAACCAGTTTCTCAAGAGTGAAAAAATATAAAACTAGAAAGAGCAAACCTCCACCAAGGCAATACCGACATCATCTTGGCGATTAGCAAGAGATTATTAAAATAAGAAAGATTAACTGCAATGAACTTAACCGCTCTCAAGAGTGAAAATATAAAACTAGAAAGAGCAAACCTCCACCAAGGCAATACCGACATCATCTTGGCGATTAGCAAGAGATGATTATTAAAATAAGAAAGAGATTAACTGCAATGAACTTAACCGCTCTCAAGAGTGAAAATATAAAACTAGAAAGAGCAAACCTCCGCCAAGGCAATACCGACATCATCTTGGCGATTAGCAGAGGAATGATTATTAAAATAAGAAGATTAACTGCAGCAAACTTAACCGCTCTCAAGAGTGAAAATATAAAACTAGAAATAGCAAACCTCCGCCAAGGCAATACCGACATCATCTTGGCGATTAGCAAGAGATGATTATTAAAATAGAAAGATTAACTGCAATGAACTTAACCGTTCTCAAGAGTGAAAATATAAAACTAGAAAGAGCAAACCTCCGCCAAGGCAATACCGACATCATCTTGGCGATTAGCAAGAGATGATTGTTAAAATAAGAAGATTAACTGCAATGAACTTAACCGTTCTCAAGAGTGAAAATATAAAACTAGAAAGAGCAAACCTCCGCCAAGGCAATACAAACATCATCTTGGCGATTAGCAAGAGATGATTATTAAAATAAGAAAGATTAACTGCAATGAACTTAACCGTTCTCAAGAGGTAGAAAAATATAAAACTAGAAATAGCAAACCTCCGCCAAAGCATGCCGACATCATCTTGGCGATTAGCAAAGAGATGATTATTAAAATAAGAAAGATTAACTACAATGAACTTAACCGTTCTCAAGAGTGAAAATATAAAACTAGAAGAGCAAACCTCCGCCAAGGCAATACCGACATCATCTTGGCGATTAACAGGAATGATTATTAAAATAAATTAACTACAATGAACTTAACCGTTCTCAAGAGTGAAAATATAAAACTAGAAAGAGCAAACCTCCACCAAGGCAATACCGACATCGTCTTGGCGATTAGCAAGAGATGATTATTAAAATAAGAAAGATTAACTGCAATGAACTTAACCGTTCTCAAAGGTGAAAATATAAAACTAGAAAGAGCAAACCTCCACCAAGGCAATACCGACATCATCTTGGCGATTAGCAAGAGATTATTATTAAAATAAGAAAGATTAACTGCAATGAACTTAACCGCTCTCAAAAGTGAAAATATAAAACTAGAAAGAGCAAACCTCCACCAAGGCAATACCGACATCATCTTGGCGATTAGCAAAGTGATTATTAAAATAGAAAGATTAACTGCAATGAACTTAACCGCTCTCAAGAGTGAAAATATAAAACTAGAAAAGGCAAACCTCCGCCAAGGCAATACCGACATCATCTTGGCGATTAGCAAGAGATGATTATTAAAATAAGAAAGATTAACTGCAATAAACTTAACCGCTCTCAAGAGTGAAAATATAAAACTAGAAATAGCAAACCTCCGCCAAGGCAATACCGACATCATCTTGGCGATTAGCAAGAGATGATTATTAAAATAAGAAAGATTAACTACAATGAACTTAACCGTTCTCAAGAGTGAAAATATAAAACTAGAAGAGCAAACCTCCGCCAAGGCAATACCGACATCATCTTGGCGATTAGCAAGAGATGATTATTAAAATTAGAAAGATTAACTGCAATGAACTAAACCGTTCTCAAGAGTGAAAATATAAAACTAGAAAGAGCAAACCTCCACCAAGGCAATACCGACATCATCTTGGCGATTAGCAAGAGATGATTATTAAAATTAGAAAGATTAACTGCAATGAACTTAACCGTTCGCAAGAGTGAAAATATATAAAACTAGAAAAGAGCAAACCTCCGCCAAAGGCAATACCGACATCATCTTGGCGATTGAAGATGATTGACCAAAAAATAAGAAAGATTAACTGCAATGAACTTAACCGCTCTCAAGAGTGAAAATATAAAACTAGAAATAGCAAACCTCCGCCAAGGCAATACCGACATCATCTTGGCGATTAGCAAGAGATGATTATTAAAATAAGAAAGATTAACTGCAATGAACTTAACCGTTCTCAGAGTGAAAATATAAAACTAGAAGAGCAAACCTCCGCCAAGGCAATACCGACATCATCTTGGCGATTAGCAAGAGATGATTATTAAAATTAGAAAGATTAACTGCAATGAACTTAACCGTTCTCAAGAGTGAAAATATAAAACTAGAAGAGCAAACCTCCGCCAAAACGGCCACCGACATCATCTTGGCGATTAGCAAGTGATTATTAAAATTAGAAGATTAACTGCAATGAACTTAACCGTTCTGAAGAGTGAAAATATAAAACTAGAAAAGAGCAAACCTCCACCAAGGCAATACCGACATCATCTTGGCGATTAGCAAGAGATTATTATTAAAATAAGAAAGATTAACTGCAATGAACTTAACCGCTCTCAAGAGTGAAAATATAAAACTAGAAATAGCAAAGCTCCGCCAAGGCAATACCGACATCATCTTGGCGATTAGCAAGAGATGATTATTAAAATTGTGAAAGATTAACTGCAATGAACTTAACCGTTCTCAAGAGTGAAAATATAAAAAACTAGAAAGAGCAAACCTCCGCCAAGGCAATACCGACATCATCTTGGCGATTAGCAAGAGATGATTATTAAAATTAGAAAGATTAACTGCAATGAACTTAACCGTTCTCAAGAGTGAAAATATAAAACTAGAAAGAGCAAACCTCCACCAAGGCAATAAATACTGACATCATCTTGGCGATTAGCAAGAGATGATTATTAAAATTAAATCGATTAACTGCAATGAACTTAACCGTTCTCAAGAGTGAAAATATAAAACTAGAAAAGAGCAAACCTCCGCCAAGGCAATACCGACATCATCTTGGCGATTAGCAAGAGATGATTATTAAAATAAGAAAGATTAACTGCAATGAACTTAACCGTTCTCAAGAGTGAAAAAATATAAAACTAGAAAGAGCAAACCTCCACCAAGGCAATACCGACATCATCTTGGCGATTAGCAAGAGATGATTATTAAAATAAGAAAAGATTAACTGCAATGAACTTAACCGTTCTCAAGAGTGAAAATATAAAACTAGAAAGAGCAAACCTCCGCCAAGTACTGACATCATCTTGGCGATTACAAGAGATGATTATTAAAATTAGAAAGATTAACTGCAATGAACTTAACCGTTCTCAAGAGGAAAATATAAAACTAGAAAGAGCAAACCTCCACCAAGGCAATACTGACATCATCTTGGCGATTAGCAAGAGATGATTATTAAAATTAGAAAGATTAACTGCAATGAACTTAACCGTTCTCAAGAGTGAAAATATAAAACTAGAAAGTGTTAGCAAACCTCCGCCAAGGCAATACCGACATCATCTTGGCGATTAGCAAGAGATGATTATTAAAATAAGAAAGATTAACTGCAATGAACTTAACCGTTCTGAAGAGTGAAAATATAAAACTAGAAAGAGCAAACCTCCACCAAGGCAATACCGACATCATCTTGGCGATTATAGCAAGAGATGATTATTAAACAAGAAAGATTAACTGCAATGAACTTAACCGTTCTCAAGAGTGAAAATATAAAACTAGAAAGAGCAAACCTCCACTAAGGTACCGACACTGGGCCCAGCGATTAGCAAGAGATGATTATTAAAATTAGAAAGATTAACTGCAATGAACTTAACCGTTCTCAAGAGTGAAAATATAAAACTAGAAAGAGCAAACCTCCGCCAAGGCAATACCGACATCATCTTGGCGATTAGCAAGAGATGATTATTAAAATTAGAAAGATTAACTGCAATGAACTTAACCGTTCTCAAGAGTGAAAATATAAAACTAGAAAGAGCAAACCTCCACCAAGGCAATACCGACATCATCTTGGCGATTAGCAAGAGATGATTATTAAAATTAGCAAGATTAACTGCAATGAACTTAACCGTTCTCAAGAGGAAAATATAAAACTAGAAAGAGCAAACCTCCGCCAAGGCAATACCGACATCATCTTGGCGATTAGCAAGAGATGATTGCCAACAAGAAAGATTAACTGCAATGAACTTAACCGTTCTGAAGAGTGAAAATATAAAACTAGAAAGAGCAAACCTCCACCAAGGCAATACCGACATCATCTTGGCGATTAGCAAGAGATGATTATTAAAATAAGAAAGATTAACTGCAATGAACTTAACCGTTCTCAAGAGTGAAAATATAAAACTAGAAAGAGCAAACTCCACCAAGGTAATACCGACATCATCTTGGCGATTAGCAAGAGATGATTATTAAAATTAGAAAGATTAACTGCAATGAACTTAACTGTTCTCAAGAGTGAAAATATAAAACTAGAAAGAGCAAACCTCCGCCAAGGCAATACCACATCATCTTGGCGATTAGCAAGAGATGATTATTAAAATTAGGAAAAGATTAACTGCAATGAACTTAACTGTTCTGAAGAGTGAAAATATAAACTAGAAAGAGCAAACCTCCACCAAGGCAATACCGACATCATCTTGGCGATTAGCAAGAGATTATTATTAAAATAAGAAAGATTAACTGCAATGAACTTAACCGCTCTCAAGAGTGAAAATATAAAACTAGAAATAGCAAACCTCCGCCAAGGCAATACCGACATCATCTTGGCGATTAGCAAGAGATGATTATTAAAATAAGAAAGATTAACTGCAATGAACTTAACCGTTCTCAAGAGTGAAAATATAAAACTAGAAAGAGCAAACCTCCGCCAAGGCAATACCGACATCATCTTGGCGATTAGCAAGAGATGATTATTAAATTAGAAAGATTAATCGCAATGAACTTAACCGTTCTCAAGAGTGAAAATATAAAAACTAGAAAGAGCAAACCTCCGCCAAGGCAATACCGGGATATCATCTTGGCGATTAGCAAGAGATGATTATTAAAATTAGAAAGATTAACTGCAATGAACTTAACCGTTCTGAAGAGTGAAAATATAAAACTAGAAAGAGCAAACCTCCACCAAGGCAATACTGACATCATCTTGGCGATTAGCAAGAGATTATTAAAATAAGAAAGACGAATTGCAATGCACTTAACCGCTCTCAAGAGTGAAAATATAAAACTAGAAATAGCAAACCTCCGCCAAGGCAATACCGACATCATCTTGGCGATTAGCAAGAGATGATTATTAAAATAAGAAAGATTAACTGCAATGAACTTAACCGTTCTCAAGAGTGAAAATATAAAACTAGAAAGAGCAAACCTCCACCAAGGCAATACCGACATCATCTTGGCGATTAGCAAGAGATGATTATTAAAATTAGAAAGATTAACTGCAATGAACTTAACCGTTCTCAAGAGTGAAAATATAAAACTAGAAAGAGCAAACCTCCGCCAAGGCAATACCGACATCATCTTGGCGATTAGCAAGAGATGATTATTAAAATTAGAAAGATTAACTGCAATGAACTTAACCGTTCTGAAGAGTGAAAATATAAAACTAGAAAGAGCAAACCTCCACCAAGGCAATACCGACATCATCTTGGCGATTAGCAAGAGATTATTATTAAAATAAGAAAGATTAACTGCAATGAACTTAACCGCTCTCAAGAGTGAAAATATAAAACTAGAAATAGCAAACCTCCGCCAAGGCAATACCGACATCATCTTGGCGATTAGCAAGAGATGATTATTAAAATAAGAAAGATTAACTGCAATGAACTTAACCGTTCTCAAGAGTGAAAATATAAAACTAGAAAGAGCAAACCTCCGCCAAGGCAATACCGACATCATCTTGGCGATTAGCAAGAGATGATTATTAAAATTAGAAAGATTAACTGCAATGAACTTAACCGTTCTCAAGAGTGAAAATATAAAACTAGAAATAGCAAACCTCCGCCAAGGCAATACCGACATCATCTTGGCGATTAGCAAGAGATGATTATTAAAATTAGAAAGATTAACTGCAATGAACTTAACCGTTCTGAAGAGTGAAAATATAAAACTAGAAAGAGCAAACCTCCACCAAGGCAATACCGACATCATCTTGGCGATTAGCAAGAGATTATGATTAAAATAAGAAAGATTAACTGCAATGAACTTAACCGCTCTCAAGAGTGAAAATATAAAACTAGAAATATAGCAAACCTCCGCCAAGGCAATACCGACATCATCTTGGCGATTAGCAAGAGATGATTATTAAAATAAGAAGATTAACTGCAATGAACTTAACCGCTCTCAAGAGTGAAAATATAAAACTAGAAGAAACAAACTTCCACCAAGGCAATACCGACATCATCTTGGCGATTAGCAAGAGATGATTATTAAGAATTAGAAAGATTAACTGCAATGAACTTAACCGTTCTCAAGAGTGAAAATATAAAACTAGAAAGAGCAAACCTCCACCAAGGCAATACCGACATCATCTTGGCGATTAGCAAGAGATGATTATTAAATAAGAAAAGATTAACTGCAATGAACAACCGTTCTCAAGAGTGAAAATATAAAACTAGAAAAGAGCAAACCTCCGCCAAGGCAATACCGACATCATCTTGGCGATTAGCAAGAGATGATTATTAAAATTAGAAGATTAACTGCAATGAACTTAACCGTTCTCAAGAGTGAAAATATAAAACTAGAAAAGGCAAACCTCCACCAAGGCAATACCGACATCATCTTGGCGATTAGCAGAGATGATTATTAAAATAAGAAAGATTAACTGCAATGAACTTAACCGTTCTCAAGAGTGAAAATATAAAACTAGAAAGAGCAAACCTCCGCCAAGGCAATACCGACATCATCTTGGCGATTAGCAAGAAGATGATTATTAAAATTAGAAAGATTAACTGCAATGAACTTAACCGTTCTCAAGAGTGAAAATATAAAACTAGAAAGAGCAAACCTCCACCAAGGCAATACCGACATCATCTTGGCGATTAGCAAGAGATGATTATTAAAATTAGAAAGATTAACTGCAATGAACTTAACCGTTCTCAAGAGTGAAAATATAAAACTGAAAAGAGCAAACCTCCACCAAGGCAATACCGACATCATCTTGGCGATTAGCAAGAGATGATTATTAAAGATAGAAAGATTAACTGCAATGAACTTAACCGTTCTCAAGAGTGAAAATATAAAACTAGAAAGAGCAAACCTCCGCCAAGGCAATACCGACATCATCTTGGCGATTAGCAGAGATGATTATTAAAATTGAAAGATTAACTGCAGGTAATGAACTTAACCGTTCTGAAGAGTGAAAATATAAAACTAGAAAGAGCAAAAGCTCCACCAAGGCAATACCGACATCATCTTGGCGATTAGCAAGAGATGATTATTAAAATTAGAAAGATTAACTGCAATGAACTTAACCGTTCTCAAGAGTGAAAATATAAAACTAGAAATAGCAAACCTCCGCCAGAGCAATACCGACATCATCTTGGCGATTAGCAAGAGATGATTATTAAAATAAGAAAGATTAACTGCAATGAACTTAACCGTTCTCAAGAGTGAAAATATAAAACTAGAAAGAGCAAACCTCCACCAAGGCAATACCGACATCATCTTGGCGATTAGCAAGAGATGATTATTAAATTAGAAAGATTAACTGCAATGAACTTAACCGTTCTCAAGAGTGAAAATATAAAACTAGAAAGAGCAAACCTCCGCCAAGGCAATACCGACATCATCTTGGCGATTAGCAAGAGATGATTATTTAAAATTAGAAAGATTAACTGCAATGAACTTAACCGTTCCGAAGAGTGAAAATATAAAACTAGAAAGAGCAAACTTCCACCAAGGCAATACCGACATCATCTTGGCGATTAGCAAGAGATGATTATTAAAATTAGAAAGATTAACTGCAATGAACTTAACCGTTCTCAAGAGTGAAAATATAAAACTAGAAAGAGCAAACCTCCACCAAGGCAATACCGACATCATCTTGGCGATTAGCAAGAGATGATTATTAAAATAAGAAAGATTAACTGCAATGAACTTAACCGTTCTCAAGAGTGAAAATATAAAACTAGAAAGAGCAAACCTCCGCCAAGGCAATACCGACATCATCTCGGCGATTAGCAAGAGATGATTATTAAAATTAGAAATATTAACTGCAATGAACTTAACCGTTCTCAAGAGTGAAAATATAAAACTAGAAAGAGCAAACCTCCACCAAGGCAATACCGACATCATCTTGGCGATTAGCAAGAGATGATTATTAAAATTAGAAAGATTAACTGCAATGAACTTAACCGTTCTCAAGAGTGAAAATATAAAACTAGAAAGAGCAAACCTCCACCAAGGCAATACCGACATCATCTTGGCGATTAGCAAGAGATGATTATTAAAATTAGAAAGATTAACTGCAATGAACTTAACCGTTCTCAAGAGTGAAAATATAAAACTAGAAAGAGCAAACCTCCACCAAGGCAATACCGACATCATCTTGGCGATTAGCAAGAGATGATTATTAAAATAAGAAAGATTAACTGCAATGAACTTAACCGTTCTCAAGAGTGAAAATATAAAACTAGAAAGAGCAAACCTCCACCAAGGCAATACCGACATCATCTTGGCGATTAGCAAGAGATGATTATTAAAATTAGAAAGATTAACTGCAATGAACTTAACCGTTCTCAAGAGTGAAAATATAAAACTAGAAAGAGCAAACCTCCACCAAGGCAATACCGACATCATCTTGGCGATTAGCAAGAGATGATTATTAAAATTAGAAAGATTAACTGCAATGAACTTAACCGTTCTCAAGAGTGAAAATATAAAACTAGAAAGAGCAAACCTCCACCAAGGCAATACCGACATCATCTTGGCGATTAGCAAGAGATGATTATTAAAATAAGAAAGATTAACTGCAATGAACTTAATCGTTCTCAAGAGTGAAAATATAAAACTAGAAAGAGCAAACCTCCACCAAGGCAATACCGACATCATCTTGGCGATTAGCAAGAGATGATTATTAAAATAAGAAAGATTAACTGCAATGAACTTAGCCGTTCTCAAGAGTGAAAATATAAAACTAGAAAGAGCAAACCTCCGCCAAGGCAATACCGACATCATCTTGGCGATTAGCAAGAGATGATTATTAAAATAAGAAAGATTAACTGCAATGAACTTAACCGTTCTCAAGAGTGAAAATATAAAACTAGAAATAGCAAACCTCCACTAAGGCAATACCGACATCATCTTGGCGATTAGCAAGAGATGATTATTAAAATAAGAAAGATTAACTGCAATGAACTTAACCGTTCTCAAGAGTGAAAATATAAAACTAGAAAGAGCAAACCTCCACCAAGGCAATACCGACATCATCTTGGCGATTAGCAAGAGATGATTATTAAAATAAGAAAGATTAACTGCAATGAACTTAACCGTTCTCAAGAGTGAAAATATAAAACTAGAAATAGCAAACCTCCACTAAGGCAATACCGACATCATCTTGGCGATTAGCAAGAGATGATTATTAAAATAAGAAAGATTAACTGCAATGAACTTAACCGCTCTCAAGAGTGAAAATATAAAACTAGAAAGAGCAAACCTCCACCAAGGCAATACCGACATCATCTTGGCGATTAGCAAGAGATGATTATTAAAATAAGAAAGATTAACTGCAATGAACTTAACCGTTCTCAAGAGTGAAAATATAAAACTAGAAATAGCAAACCTCCACTAAGGCAATACCGACATCATCTTGGCGATTAGCAAGAGATGATTATTAAAATAAGAAAGATTAACTGCAATGAACTTAACCGTTCTCAAGAGTGAAAATATAAAACTAGAAATAGCAAACCTCCACTAAGGCAATACCGACATCATCTTGGCGATTAGCAAGAGATGATTATTAAAATAAGAAAGATTAACTGCAATGAACTTAACCGCTCTCAAGAGTGAAAATATAAAACTAGAAAGAGCAAACCTCCACCAAGGCAATACCGACATCATCTTGGCGATTAGCAAGAGATGATTATTAAAATAAGAAAGATTAACTGCAATGAACTTAACCGCTCTCAAGAGTGAAAATATAAAATTAGAAAGAGCAAACCTCCACTAAGGCAATACCGACATCATCTTGGTGATTAGCAAGAGATGATTATTAAAATTAGAAAGATTAACTGCAATGAACTTAACCGTTCTCAAGAGTGAAAATATAAAACTAGAAATAGCAAACCTCCACTAAGGCAATACCGACATCATCTTGGCGATTAGCAAGAGATGATTATTAAAATAAGAAAGATTAACTGCAATGAACTTAACCGTTCTCAAGAGTGAAAATATAAAACTAGAAAGAGCAAACCTCCACCAAGGCAATACCGACATCATCTTGGCGATTAGCAAGAGATGATTATTAAAATAAGAAAGATTAACTGCAATGAACTTAACCGTTCTCAAGAGTGAAAATATAAAACTAGAAATAGCAAACCTCCACTAAGGCAATACCGACATCATCTTGGCGATTAGCAAGAGATGATTATTAAAATAAGAAAGATTAACTGCAATGAACTTAACCGTTCTCAAGAGTGAAAATATAAAACTAGAAAGAGCAAACCTCCACCAAGGCAATACCGATATCATCTTGGCGATTAGCAAGAGATGATTATTAAAATTAGCAAGATTAACTGCAATGGTCTCGAACGTTCTTTAAGAGAAAATATAAACCGAAAGATAAAACTTCCGCCAAAGGTACTGACATCATCTTGGCGATTAGCAAGAGACATTATTAAAATAAGAAAGATTAACTAAACGAACTTAACCGTTCGGAAGAGTGAAAATATAAAACTAGAAAGAGCAAACTCCGCCAAGGTAATACCTGACATCATCTTAAGGGATTAGTAAAAGAGATGACGAGCAAAACGAAAGATTAACTGCAATGAACTTAACCGTTCTCAAGAGTGAAAAATATAAAACTAGAAAGAGCAAACTCACCAAGGTAATACCGACATCATCTTGAAGGATTACAAAGAGATGATTATTAAAAATAAGAAAGATTAACTGCAATGAACTTAACCGTTCTCAAGAGTGAAAATTACAAAACCAGAAAGAGCAAACCTCCACCGGTAAGTAATACCGACACTAATCTTGCGATTAGCAAGATGATTATTAAAATTAGAAAGATGAATCAAAATATAACCAACTGTTCTCAAGAGTGAAAATATAAACTAGAAAGAGCAAACCTCCACCAAGGGCAATACTCGACATCATCTTGGCGATTAGCAAGAGATGATTATTAAAATTGTAGAAAGATTAACTGCAATGAACTTAACCGTTCTCAAGAGGAAAATATAAAACTAGAAAGAGCAAACCTCCACTACAATAATACTGATGACCATCTTGGCGATTAGCAAGAGATGATTATTACAAATTAGAAAGATTAACTAAAATGAACTTCAACCGCTCTCAAGAGGAAAATATAAACCAGAAAGAGCAAACCTCCACCAAGGCAATACCGACATCATTCATGATTAGCAAGAGATGATTATTAAAATAAGAAAGATTAACTGCAATGAACTTAACCAAGTCTCAAAGAGTGAAAATATAAAACTAGAAAGACAAACTTCCGCCAAGGCAATACCGACATCATCTTGGCGATTAGCAAGAGATGATTATTAAAATTAGAAAGATTGAACTGCAATGAACTTAACCGTTCTCATGAGTGAAAATACAACAGAAAGAGCAAAACTCAATTACAAGTAATACCGATGACTACCCTAAGGATTAGCAAGAGATGATTATTAAAATAAGAAAGATTAACTGCAATGAACTTTAACCGTTCTAAAGAAAAGGAAAATATAAAACTAGGAAAGAGCAAACCTCCACCAAGGTAATACCGACATCATCTTGGCGATTAGCAAGAGACATTGATAAAATAAGAAAGACGAACTGCAATGAACTTAAACTGTTCTCAAGAGTGAAAATATAAAACTAGAAAGAGCAAACCTCCACTATGGTAATAATTGAAGAATGTATTCCTAAGGGACAGCAAGAGGATGATTATTAAAAATAAGAAAGATTAACTGCAATGAACTTAAATCAAGCCCTAAAGGCAAATAATTTCAAAAAATACAAAAATGGTAAGAGCAAACCTCCAAATTTACAGCAATTTGACATCATCCAATATCACAAAGAACAATACCAATATATTAACTGCAATGAACTTAACCGTTCTCAAGATGAAAAATATAAAACTAGAAAGAGCAAACCTCCAACAAGGCAATACCGACATCATCTTGGCGATTAGCAAGAGATGATTATTATTAAACAATAAAAGATTAACTGCAAAGAATCAACTGTTCTCAAGAGTGTACCATAAACTAGAAAGAGTAAACTCACCAAGGTAATACCGACATCATCTTGGCGATTAGCAAAGAGACATCATTAAAAATAAGAAAGATTAACTGCAATAACCCAACCGTTCTCAAGAGTGAAAATATAAAACTAGAAAGAGCAACCTCCACCAAGGTACTACCGACATCATCTTGGCGATTAGGCAAGAGATGATTATTAAAATTAGAAGATTGTCAAAATAACTCAACTGGTTCTCATAAAGAGGAAAAATATAAAACTAGAAAGAGCAAACCTCCACCACCAAGGTAATACTGACATCATCTTGAAGATTACAAGAGATGATTGATAAAATAAGAAAGATTATCCTGCAAATGAACTAGCCGTTCTCAAGAGTGGAAATATATAAAACTAGAAAGAGCAAACCTGCTGTTAACATAATTACCTACATTAGCAAGATTATTATTAAAATTAGAAAGATTAACTCGCGAACTTAACCGCTCTCAAGAGTGAAAATATAAAACTAGAAATAGCAAACCTCCGCCAAGGCAATACCGACATCATCTCACATTAGCAAGAGATGATTAAAATTAGAAAGATTAACTGCAATGAACTTAACTGCTTCAAGAGTGAAAATATAAAACTAGAAATAGCAAACTCCACTATGTATTACCGACATCATCTTGGCGATTAGGCAAGAGATGATTATTAAAATAAGAAAAGATTAACCGTAATGAACTTAACTGCTTCCTGGGAAATATAAAACTAGAAATAGCAAACCTCCACTAAGGCAATACCGACCATCTTGGCGACTAGCAAGAGATGATTATTAAAAGAAGAAAGATAACTGCAATGAACTTAACCGTTCTCAAGAGCGAACAGAAACTAGAAAGAGCAAACTCACCAAGGCAATACTGACACCATCTTGGCGATTAAAGATTATTATTAAAATTAGAAAGATGACTGTAACAACTTAACCGTTCGCAAGAGAAAACAGATAAACTAGAAAGAGCAACCTCCAATCACAAGTAATACTGACATCATCTTGGCGATTGTTAGCAAGAGATTATTATTAAAATTAGAAGACGATTAACTGCAATGAACTTAACCGTTCGCAAGAGTGAAAAATATAAACTAGGAAAGAGCAAACTTCCACCAAGGCACACGACATTTTCTTGGCGATTAGCAAGAGAAGGATTATTAAACAAGAAAGATTAACTGTAACAACGCCAACTGCTCTCAAGAAAGAAAATATGAAAACTAGAACAGGCAAACCTCCGCTAAGGCAATACCGACATCATTCGCGATTAGCAAGAGATGATTATTAAAATAAGAAAGATTAACCGCAATGAACTTAACCGTTCTCAAAGAGTGAAAATATAAACCAGAAAGAGCAAACCTCCACCAAGGCAATACCGACATCATCTTGCTGATTAGCAAGAGATGATAATAAAATAAGAAAGACAACCGCAATGAACTTTAACCGTTCTCAAGAGTGGGAAAATATAAAACTGTAGCAAGACAAAACTTCCACCAAGGCAATACTGACATCATCTTTAAGGATTAGCAAGAGATGATTATTAAAATAAGAAAAGATTAACTGCAATGAACTTAACCGCTCTCAAGAGTGAAAATATAAAACTAGAAATAGCAAAACCTGCCAAGGTAATACCGACATCATCTTGGCGATGCCAGCAAGAGATGATTATTAAAATAAGAAAGATTAACTGCAATGAACTTAACCGTTCTCAAGATGGAAATATTAAAAACAAAGAGCAAACCTCCGAATTAACAGAAGAACAGATAATCAACTGGCGATTGGCAAGAGATGATTAATAAATCAGAAAGACTAACTGCAATGAACTTAACCGCTCTCAAGAGTGAAAAATATAAAACTAGAAATAGCAAACCTCCACTATGCAATACCGACATCATCTTGGCGATTAGCAAGAGATGATTATTAAATAAGAAAGATTAACTGCAATGAACTTTAACCATTTCAAAGAGTGAAAACATAAAACTAGAAAGAGCAAACTTCCGCCAAGGCAATACTGACATCATCTTGGCGATTAGCAAGAGATGATTATTAAAATTAGAAAGATTAACTGCAATGAACTTTAACTGGTTTCAAGAGTGAAAAATATAAAACCGAAACAGCAAACCTCCTCACTACAAGAATACCGATGACCATCTTGGCGATTAGCAAGAGATGATTATTGTACCAGAAAGATTAACTGCAATGAACTTACCCGCTCTCAAGAGTGAAAAATATAAAACTAGAAAGAGCAAACTTCCGCTAAGGTAATGACATCATTCAAGGATTAGCAAGAGGATGATTATTAAAATTAGAAAGATGAACTTGTGAAGAACTGAATCAAGCTCTTATGAGTGAAAACATAAAACTAGAAAGAGCAAACTTCCGCCAAGGTAATACCGACATCATCTTTATGATTAGCAAGAGATGATTATTAAAATTAGAAAAGATTAACTGCAAATAACTTAACCGCTCTCAAGAGTGAAAATACAAAACTAGAAAGAGCAAACTTCCGCTACAGTAATACTGACACTCCTATGATACCAGTGAGATGATTATTAAAATCAAGATTAATCGCAGTCAAACTTTCTAACTGCTCTCAAGAGTGAAATTACAAAACTAGAAATAGCAAACCTCCACAGCAGTAATAATTTCGACATCATCTTGGCGATTAGCAATAAGAGATATTATTGAAATAAGAGTTACTAACTGCAATGAACTTAACTGCTCTCAAGAGTGCAAATATAAAACTAGAAATAGCAAACCTCCGCCAAGGCAATACCGACATCATCTTGGCGATTAGCAAGAGATGATTATTAAAATTAGAAAGATTAACTGCAATGAACTTAACCGTTCTCAAGAGTGAAAATATAAAACTAGAAAGAGCAAACCTCCACCAAGGCAATACCGACATCATCTTGGCGATTAGCAAGAGATGATTATTAAAATAAGAAAGATTAACTGCAATGAACTTAACCGCTCTCAAGAGTGAAAATATAAAACTAGAAATAGCAAACCTCCGCCAAGGCAATACCGACATCATCTTGGCGATTAGCAAGAGATGATTATTAAAATAAGAAAGATTAACTGCAATGAACTTAACCGTTCTCAAGAGTGAAAATATAAAACTAGAAAGAGCAAACCTCCGCCAAGGCAATACCGACATCATCTTGGCGATTAGCAAGAGATGATTATTAAAATTAGAAAGATTAACTGCAATGAACTTAACCGTTCTCAAGAGTGAAAATATAAAACTAGAAAGAGCAAACCTCCACCAAGGCAATACCGACATCATCTTGGCGATTAGCAAGAGATGATTATTAAAATAAGAAAGATTAACTGCAATGAACTTAACCGCTCTCAAGAGTGAAAATATAAAACTAGAAAGAGCAAACTTCCACCAAGGCAATACCGACATCATCTTGGCGATTAGCAAGAGATGATTATTAAAATAAGAAAGATTAACTGCAATGAACTTAACCGCTCTCAAGAGTGAAAATATAAAACTAGAAAGAGCAAACCTCCACCAAGGCAATACCGACATCATCTTGGCGATTAGCAAGAGATTATTATTAAAATTAGAAAGATTAACTGCAATGAACTTAACCGTTCGCAAGAGTGAAAATATAAAACTAGAAAGAGCAAACCTCCACCAAGGCAATACCGACATCATCTTGGCGATTAGCAAAAGATTATTATTAAAATAAGAAAGATTAACTGCAATGAACTTAACCGCTCTCAAGAGTGAAAATATAAAACTAGAAATAGCAAACCTCCGCCAAGGCAATACCGACATCATCTTGGCGATTAGCAAGAGATGATTATTAAAATAAGAAAGATTAACTGCAATGAACTTAACCGCTCTCAAGAGTGAAAATATAAAACTAGAAAGAGCAAACCTCCACCAAGGCAATACCGACATCATCTTGGCGATTAGCAAGAGATTATTATTAAAATTAGAAAGATTAACTGCAATGAACTTAACCGTTCGCAAGAGTGAAAATATAAAACTAGAAAGAGCAAACCTCCACCAAGGCAATACCGACATCATCTTGGCGATTAGCAAAAGATTATTATTAAAATAAGAAAGATT
>JBBBDQ010002160.1:85000-95735 GCA_037127315.1 Ascarosepion bandense | reverse complement strand
ACCGTATATATATATATATATATATATTGAGCACTATTAATATAACTGTGTACTAGGGTAACTTAATTATTACCCAAAATTTAATTAACAATAATTATATATATATATATATATATATATATATATATATATGATAAACAAATTGAGAGTGCAACTGGGGTCTTTAAGAATATTCATTTACAGTAACTTTACCGATTTCACAATTCCATGGTTCTCAAATGTTAAACTGAGATAGAGAGATGTTTGGCAATGCCATGATATGTCTCGTATGCATACTTTTACTCGTGTGGGATATATAAAATTACTTTCTTAAATATATATAGATAGATAGATAGATAGATAGATAGATAGATAGATAGATAGATAGATAGATAGATTACAGGAACCAACGAAGATTAATGAAACTGGTTATAAACCACCAACAATTTAATAATAATTATAATAAATATATATAAATAACTATATAATACTGTTTGATTATAAACAGGATATCTACTTAAATAGGAGTATCGATCAAAAATAATGTTCAAACAAATCATTTCAAGTATATATATGAGATAGATAGATAGATAGATAGATAGATAGATAGATAGATAGATAGATAGATATTATTTTTTATGTATAAGAAACAATATTGGGAAATGAATCTATATATATATATGTTTGTGTGTGTATGAGTGTGCGTGTGTGTAGCGGGGGTGTAGAAATTCAGTTATAACTAAAACTATATCCGTAAAAGAAGACTAATAATGACAAAAGAAAATGTTATTTTGGTGGACGCATTTTTTACTGCGATGGATGAACTATACGAGATATAGTACAAGTTGCATCCTTACAGTTGTGCTAATAAACTCCATGAGAGAACAAAACGCGTCAGTTAAGATAAGTTTTTCTTGTCTTTATTCACACACACACACACACACACACACACACACACACACACACACAATACTCATTAACATCAACTACGAACGTGGTAACAACACACACGCACACAAACACATATATATCTTATTTACTCTTACATAAGATCAGGTAAATAACAACTACAAAACTGTACATTTTGTTTCGACATAACTAACAATGAAGATAATAATTGCATTTAATTTAAAAATTTCATTTTATGAAATACCACTTTACTTTCCGTCTTTAGAAAAATTTCCGTACAAACTGAAAAAGATTTAATAAAGAAAAAGAAAAGAAAAGAAAAAATCAAGACCAGTAAAAAAAAAAAAGGAAAGAAAAAAAAAAAGAAAGCATAAGAAATTAACCCGACCATAGATAGAATAGGAGGTAAAGGTAAAAAAAAGAGAATTATAATCAAAATTGGATGTGCGTTGTGGTGCATTGGATATCGGCTTGGAATGAGAAGTCGGGGAGCCGAGTTCGAATTCCAGCCGAATTCATCGCATTCACTTACGCGCAAATATACTTGGGAAAGGTATTAACCCGTCTATTCCTTCCAGTTATGGGTTAAATAACAGGACAGACTGGGTTCTATAGCCTTGGTCGGCAACCAGAAAGCAATGGCAACCTACTGCGGGATAATCTTCTGCCCAGTCAGTCATGTCTCTTTCGAGACATGATCGCCCAAGCGTGTATCACGTATGGCACTTAACTGACTGACTGATAATCAAAATCATATATACACAAAAGAAGGAAAATTTGATGAAAAAACATAGGAGAAGATGTTGAGAAGAGTTAAGCCAATGAAATTATACCGATAAGCAGAAATAAAATTTGATCGGAAATGAAACACTAATTGATATTAACACATATATTTACAATGTTGCTTTTCAAATTTTATGAAATTTTTAAATGAAATCACATACGCAAACAAAATTTTTCAAGCAAAAGTTTGCAATAAAAACAAACCATCTAAGTCTGAAGTGTCTGCCGAATCCAATGATCCCAATAATATATTGAAATTTTGATCAAATTTTAATCCACTGTTCTTTGTCGTGTATTAAGACATATTTTATAAAGTTCAAAATAATGTGGATTTCATCTTTGAAATGTGTAAATAAATTTTAGTGAATTCCAGTGCTAGATGGAAGAGGTCCTTAGAGAGAGAGATCGGTAAAAATTTACGATATCAAACTAAATTAAGCATAACTGAAACATTTTTGTTTTCAATGTTCTTAAACCAGTTAATAACTTCAGAAATACTACTCTATTGTATAAGGTTAAGTTGAATTTTTATTTGAAATTTTACTCGTCCTAAGATTACTTATTCTATCCATCTCTGAATTAGTTAGGTTAATAATTCTAATGGGTGATTTTCATTGAAATTCAGGTTTGTGATCGTTTAATAACACACATGTCTCTTTCGTAGTGAGTTTTTCAGCCCTAACACTGATTTTCAATTTGCCAGTGATTAGTTTATCCGAAAGGATGATAGTATCAATATAATTAGAATAGTCAATGTTTTTATCGATATTCATTAATTGTTTTCTCTATTAAAGCTTTTGTACTCCTTACGATCTATTTTATAGAAATTAGAAGATTTTACTTTGGCACAGGGCTCAATAACATCGGTTGGCAACCAATCTCAGGTGATTCTAAACTGTGGAAAAGGCACCGGAAAACCATTCCACTATCTTTCTTTAGAGGTTTTGGTAATTCATAACTAATAAATTAAAGGAAACTGTAGAGGGTCATGGTCATCTACGATCTTAAAAAACCCTCCACATATTTTTTGTTTTTTCCCCCCTGTCTGTCTTGATTAATTTTCATTTTTTAATATTTTAAATTTTGAAAAATTGAATTAAAAAAAAACCCAGTTAACCCTGATGAAGAACGGGGTTGAAACCGGTCGGTCGTTTTCGTGTTTCTTATCTTTTATTCCATCATCTTTAAATGCCTGTAAGTATGAAATTGACTTTGTTACTTGCCATTATATATATATATATATATAGTCATCCGCAGACAGATCTGTTTCGATTTATCACAGCTCATCAGTACGGTTAGACTCCGATTGCTTTTAACCCAGGATTGAAACCCGACCGAATAGGCGTCAGTCGGCGATTCTACCTCTGGGCTATGGGCGTTCGGTAGAAGGCAGACTTTTAGCGTGTATATTGTCATTATACCCGCCTAATAGCCAGAGTGCTCTAATCCATTACTGAATGAGCGATGCGTACATGCCAGAGTAGCTACTGTTTTTACTTTTCCACATTATTCATTTATATTTTTTCTAAGCATATATTATTAAATATAACAGACAATGAATGTTTATTACGTTTAATTATAAGCCGTTCTAAACATCGTATGTGGCTTTAATTTCAGGGGAAAATGAAGATAAAATATCAACTTTGATGGTGGATGTCTTTATGTTAACCTTCCTGTAATCACTCTGAACATGGCTCAGGTGAGAGGAAATCTTAGAACCAGCATAATAAAAATATCTAAATGTTGGACAATTTTTGTCTTTAATTTTTTTTTCAGGGAAAGGATGCGAGTCAAGGAGATAAAAGATGGCAAATGGCATTGCATTTAAATTCTTGGAGATTGTAGCTGTTAGGAAACCAAGTATACGGAAGAGAATTCCACAGGCGGGAAGTGCGAGAAAAGAAGCTAATTGAGTAGAAGTTTCGGTTACATTTCATTGGTTCCACTGTAAAAGGGTTGGACCTAAGGTTTTCCTTCTCTCCAAAACTTTATTTACTCAGATGTTTGACTATTGGTATCCTCAATATCCTTCTGTTGCTTCGAATATTTCCTTTACCTTTGAGGATACACTCCAGCATTCGCTGCCATATCGAAAATCAGTCAAGGAGTATTTTGTTTTTTTCAACGAAATTTTCCTGTCTCTGAATACTCTATACGGCTTTTGGAATGCCTCCTTAGCCATACCAAAAGGTCTTTGGAGCTCAGTGCCACACTTTCCGTCCTCTGTTAGAACACTTCCCAGGTATTTAAATTTCTTTACCTGTTTGATCTTAGCATTACCGGCCTGTTATTTGTATTTTGGGCTCCTCTTTTTGCTAATAACTATGCTGTCTGTGTTCTTGTAGCTTTACTTAGTCCTTTCTTCTCGCTTTCTTTCGCTACCTGCAGTAGGAGGTTTTTAGTTTCTTTTCCGTGTCTGCTATCAGAATTGTGTCACCTGCGTATCTCATATTGTTAAGATTGTGGCCGCCAATGATGAACCTTGACAGGACTCTTTCAGAATTGCCTCGCCGTGTAGATTGAATAAATCTGGCGAGAAGACATATCTTTGAATTACTCTCCTTTCTATTTTTTATATTTGCTGAACCTATTTTCTGTCCGTATTCAGGCGATTTGCTGCCACTATAAGATCTTGAGTACTCACCCTCCACAAAAAAGGGCCCCCACAAAACCATTAAAAAATAAAACTCCCCAAAAATGAAATGAAAGTGGCATTGTCAGTGCTTTTTCCATAAAATAAATTCTTTTATGTGTTCTCTCTTTAGAGACTTCAGTGATCATGGCTCTCCACAGGTTCCTTCTTTTGTAGCTTTTAGCATTGTTTATTCTTTTACTATCTCTCTCGTCACCTATTTTAGCATTTATTTACGCAAGTTCGTTTGGTAGGTTCCTTGCTTTTTCCGTTTACTTCTCCTGCTTTCGTTGAGTCCTGCGAGTGTCAAATTCTCTAAGACCTCTTTCCTCATTATATATTCTAGAAATTTCAACTGTTTTCTTCTATCTCCAAGTATGTATAATTTTAGTTTCCACTTTCCTTAAAACTTCCTCCTTGCTTACATGTTCTGTCCGGGTTATTTGACGCACTCCTAGTCGGAATGCTAGGTTCAAAAAGAACGCAAGACCCATCAGATATGAAACATTAGTCGAACTCGGTTGTGGTGCAGTGGTTATCGGCTCGGAACGAGAAATCGGGGAACCGAGTTCGAATTCCAGTTGAATTTGTTGCATTCACTTACGCACAACTACCCTTGGGAAATGTATTATTCCGTCTCTTCCCTTCAGTTATGGGTTAAATAACAGCACAGATTGGATTCTGTAGCCTTGGCTGGCAACCAGTCTACCGCCGAAAGCAATGACAACCTACTGCGGGATAATCTTCTTCCCAGTCAGTTATGTCTCTTTCGAGACATGATCGCCTACGCGTGTATCACGTATGCCAATTAACTGACTGAGTGATATAAGGCATACCATATCTCTTGAGCAATGTTTTACTTTGTCGATAAATTGCATCCTTAACATGACAGATTGACGGCAACGACGATGATGATAATAATGATGGTGCTACTTACTAATGTCATTAAATCGTTCTCATGCGTACGGATATTTACAAATATACATTTTGGGATAAACATTGACATCTGGTAAAAGAGAGAATAGAAGAGAGGTATATATATGTATATATATATATATATATATATATATATATATACCTCTCTCTCTCTCTTTCTCTCTCTCTCTCTCTATATATATATATATATAGAGAGAGAGAGAGATAAAGAAGACAAGGGAGAGAGAGGGAGAAATCTTGTTGAGAAAGAGGAAGACAGAGAGAGAGAGAAAGGGAAGAGAAGGGAAAGAAAGGGAGAAATCTGGTTGAGAAAAATGAAGATAGAGGAGAGAGATAAAGTGAGAGAAAGAGAGAGAAAGAGAGAGATAGGGAGTAAGAGACCCAGAGATAAAGAGAAAGAAATATAGAGAGAAAATACATTAAACCGGGTCTTTTTTTTTATTTGGAATAGTAAAACACGTGTATGGAGTATTTTTAACCAATGAAAAGGCTGCAATATAGACGTTAGTTACCGATTTCGAAAGTAAATATTGCCGTGATCACTGGGCGTTGCTTAGTTTGTTTGTTTTTTTTTAAAGTAAGGGGTCATTATATTCGAATATGTTTTTACACTTACCTCATAAACTGTATATATATATATGTGTGTGTGTGTGTGTGTGTGTGTGTGTGTGTTTATCAACGCCATTAAAAATGATGCCACTTTAAATAAGTCTTTTCAAAAATATTATTGTTGTAAACTATTCTTTCACAGATGAGTTCTTTTTTACTTCCTATTTTTTGTGAAATTTAAGGGGGGCAGTCATCCATTATCATAGCAAAGTGCAGGAAGGTAGCAGCAAAAAAAGAACAAAAAATACAAAAACGAATGACGATGATAAAACAAATAAATAAATAAAAATAAATTGCACTTAAAATATCACGTGCACATAGTGGAATGGTTAACGACACGGCAATAAAAAAAGCGAACCGAGTTCGAATTCCGACCGAGTTTGTTACGTTCACTTTCGCACATATCATTTTGAGAAAAGCATGAATCCATCTCTTCCCCCGTAGCTATGACGAAACAGACATTCATCCATAGCGGGCAACCAGTATAGGAGAAGAAAAAGGTGTGTGCGTGTTAGTGGCTGGTGTTTGGAGAAAATATGGATAATTTTTCTATCTATCTCATTCTTTTTTTTCTTTCTATCTGTTTCGATATCTATCTATCTATCTATCTATCTATCTATCTATCTATCTAGATAGATAGATAGATAGATAGATAGATAGATAGATATCTAATGAGCTTAATGTGTTGTTTTTTAAAATGTATCTTTTGTGTTCATATAATCTTTTATTCAACTTCAAAAAAAAAAAAAAATTAAAAATTAAAAAATACTTTCATAATTTGAAATTCCCAGTGTCTCTCGTTCGTGCACATGTGTAGACACATCAATGTAAATAAACTTAGTCCGATTCAGTCCTAAGGGACGAAATGCGTCATACAAAAGCTGTTTCCACACACACACACACACACACAGACACATATATATATATATATATATATATATATATATATATATATATATATATATGAGAAAACAATATGTCAATTCTTATATATAATGAACAATTTTAGAGCAAAAATAATTATGAACATTTTTATATTTTGTGTAAATCTTAATCCAGCAATATAAAAATGTAGTACTTTTTAATATTTCTTTTACTATAGTTTATTCAATACAAGGTCCGAGAGCCATTCAAGGTAGTGGATTATTAAATATGGTTATTGTAAGGTCGTACAGAGAGCGAGCAAGAAGTGTATAGAGGATATGAAGGATAGATAATGGAAGATTTGAAGATGTTAAGATTGTAGTGGCCGGGAGACAATCTCTTGGGAGTTTTTTCAACAATGCGACAATTCTTCAGATGAGGCTACACAGTGTATGCGGCGTGGCGGGTCCTCTCTGTGAAGGTCTTGACAGATTGAACCAAGAAATATACTTCGCCAAAACATTTAATACGAAAATAAAGACATAATAGTGAAAGGCTTGAAACATTTCATCCATGCTGAAAAGTGTTGTGAGGTGGAAACAATTCATTACCTACAAGGCCGCGTAAACGCTTTTAGGCTCATCTGAGACCGGAATGTGTCCGTCGTGGTAATATAAAGCGTCACCCAGCAAAATAACCCCGTGATAAACAATGGGCATTCGACTGGAAAATTTGATCATCTCCCTCCTACTCCTTCTTTATGAGCTGTATCGTGTCAGGACGTAAGCGATCATGGCTCTCCACAACTTCCTGTCCTTTATTTTTTCTAAGCCCTGTTTCATCGTCTTTTTACTCGAGCTCACTAAGTATATTATGCATTGTTTTTCTCTGTACCCATTGCACTTTATCTGAAATTTATTTATTTATTTTCTTAATTTTACGTATTTGTAATAATCGTAATTTTAAACGTCTTCCTGCATTCTTTTGGAGTTCTTTGCTATTTAGTCTAATAACTATAATTGTGCCAACGATTGTGTCCCTGAAGAAGCGTTGGCCAAAAGACAGCCTAGGTTCGATTATATATATATATATATATATATATATATGCACTGATTGTTTAATTAATTAGTTTCTGGTCATAATAAGGTTAAACCAGTGCACATTTGTATTAAAAAAGTGTTCAATACAATTATATTGTATAACTTTTTAATATTTTCCATTTGAATATTTTCCATTTTCAACTCGTTTACAAATAGAATATATATATATATATATATATATATATATATATATATATATATATATATAGTGAGCTTAAACAAGATATACTTGGCTCACTAGATATACTTTATTTATTCCGCTCTACCTAAGTATTGAGCGCTTTTTTGTTAGTTGATTACTCGTCTCGGTTTTTTTTTTTTTTAGCTAAGTCCCTTGTAAGATACTACATTTATTTGAAAAAAAAAAAAAAAGAAAATATGTTCAGTTTAAATACGGAATGAATCATGAAAACGATTTCAAAGGTCCACATTGAACAGGTTAAGAGGCTCATCCCTTGTTCCCTGTTTAGGATGTGGTTTCCGGATTTTCTCTTTTCCAATCTTCTCACTTTGGTTTCTTTATTTATTTATTTTTTTTTCAATTGGAGTAGATAGATCTATCCATCGCCTGGTTCACACTCCACCCACGTTTATTGAACAGGTTAAGAGGCTCATCCCTTGTTCCCTGTTTAGGATGTGGTTTCCAGCTTTTCTCTTTTCCAATATTTTCATTATTACGTAGCCCCCTGCACATCAGTGGCGTTACCGCCTTGCTCGGGGTGATACGATTAAAAAAAAACAAAAAAAAATCGTGCTGACTCGGTTCGAATCCTTTTGACTGATGTTCATGTGCTTAGCTCTTTCTTTTTTTATAACCATTTTTCTTTCCATGTAGATCCGCGGAGGGTTTTTCGACACGATAATAGTTATAAGTTTGCTGTAGATAAGGAACGTAAAGATATTTTGTAGTTTGCGCAAAGATATCTTGAAATACTAAAGAGTAAATTTATTTAATAAGTTCTCCATTGGCTTCAACTACGGTCTCTAAATAACTTTGGATTCTCCTGCATCTCTTCTGGACGGTCTCCTTGTTTAAGTTGGTGAATACTACCATAATCATTGCCTTTAGAGTATCATTGGTGTTACAAGGAGTTCTGTTGGTCTCTCGCTCAACTGCATCCTAGACATAATAATTAAGGTGATTGCAGTCTAGAGTTTTAAGTGGCCAGATTTAAGGGGTTATGTGGCCGCAGAAGTTGTCTGACAGCTATGATTGTATTCTCCTGGTTGTGTGACATGGTGCAGAGTTCTACTGCCAGATATAGGGTTTTCTCTTGGCCACCCTCTTGACCTCCTGAGGAGGTAGCAGCGCTACCTCCTCAAGGCACTTGATGTAGGATTCCATACTGAGTCTCATTGGCATGTAGGAATATGAATAGATGCTCAACGTCGCCATCACTAGTGATCTCTCTAAACACCCTCGTAATCACCATTACACTCATCCAGCTCTTTCCGAATCCTCTGCACTATCCTTACATTGACACTCTGACACTCTTGAAATGTTCTTATTGAACCTTCCAGCGTGAATGTCAAGCAGTACAGCCTGTTGTTCACCAAATATCTGGCAGAGTGTGTTGTGTCATGGTGCTCTTTCTTTTAGTGATGGTGCCCAACTGACCCTACTATACAGTGCATTCGACAAAATAGAAAGAAACAAAGCACATGCACAAAATTAAAAATATAAAATAGCGAAAATTTACCCATCGCATCCTGAATATTTTCAAGTTCAAATCTCGTCTAGAGTTACTGTTGTATAACATCTTGGTCGGTGAGGAATTTTGTCAAGAAGTGTATTTTACACTGAGAGATTTCACTGAATCAGAAAACGTAAGTATCCGGCTAATATTTGTTTTGACGAACGAAGGTCAACATGAGTCAACGCCTGAGATGTGACAGAGTGCAACAAAACAACACGTGTAGGGCGGGTTAAGTATTTAAGTGACGTCAGCTGTCACAGACAGAGAGTTGAATTCAGTAGCTTTGCAGACAGCCGTGGGAGAGAAAGAAGTCAGTGATCCGGACGCAGCGCCCGCTGCCCTGGTATTCTAGTGTGCCTAATCCTACCAGATCTGACCCACCCACTTGACAATACGGCGAAGTCACAGAAAAACGAATAAAAATAATGAATATTTTTATTTAAATAAATAAAAATGTTGCAGTCCGTCATTTTGAAATGAAAAAGATCGTCGATTTTATCAGTTGTGAAAAAGCAAGTCATTTTGATTGCAGTTTATTTTCGTCGATTTTATCAATGTGAAAAAATAACCAAAATTCAGTTCGGGCATATTCTCGCCGAATTGATTAAAGTTTTGAATTCCCGCCGAATGAGTTGCTAAGTTAACTTTTGTCGTCGTCGTCCCCGTTGGTATACAGTATAATATTATTATCAGTTCCTACTGTTTTAAGAAAGATAAAAGTCGCTCAATAATAATAATAATAATAATAATAATAAAACAAAATACGACTGGACTTGTTAGGATAAAAACAAAGCAGAAATAAAATGAAAGCTAGATTATTTAAGAAGATTTAAAAACGGAAAAAAATCGTCACTAATTTTCTTTTTCATCTTAACACTCTTTTTCTCAGTTTTTCCATTTTTCTCAACCTCTTTTTTTTTACTCTTTTTTGAAATAGCGTCATAATCTTTATGAATGGTTTAAAGAAAAAATGAAAACAAATTCAACTGATTTTAAAGTCAAACGATTTCGAATAAAGGCATAAGGGATAATCAGATGTCATCATCTTAAGCAAACAACACCACAATAATATGATCAACGAGCTCCTCCCATCTTCAGCTGGAGGTAGAGGAGGTAACTTTAAAAATAGTAATGGATGACGTTAAATTTTTCCCGAGATGATTTACGAGCTCTTGTTTAAAATGTCCACATAGCCTTTTCACTTGCAGAACTGTTTTCAATTACGG
>JBBBDQ010002160.1:77500-80000 GCA_037127315.1 Ascarosepion bandense | reverse complement strand
AACATTCACATACATACCACACAGCACAAAAATTAAGGAAACAGGAAGAGAAACATCAAATGGTTCAACTCCCCGGACAACAAAAACGTAAAAAAGTAAATAAATAGTAAAAATGTTTATTGAGCAAGTACTTCCCAGCATTAATCACCCTTCATAAGATATTTAACAAAAACAGATTAAAAATCAGCGACAGTCGCATCTAGAACATGACACAAATAATTAAAAAAGCACAACTGGAAAACTATCAACAAACCACCTGAACAAATTAAACGTATTCACGAGATTGAAAAAAATCACTCTAAAGATATCATATAAAATAAACAAAAACACATCAGCCTGTAGCTATAATTACTTTCCTATACTAAAACAAATCACTAAATAAACGATCAGAACTCATCTCAAAATGCAGACTCGAAAACAAATTTTTACTAAGTTACTGAAAAATCGAAAAGTGAAAACGAACAAGAATAAATGAAAATAAACAAAAAAATTCAAATAAATAAATGTAAACAAATAAATAAGTAAATAATAGGCAAATTAACAAGCCACTCCCACAAAAATAATCGTTAGAATATTATAATATACTACCCACAATACAATAGGATACCAAGAATGCAGTAGTAACCAGTATATAAAAAAGTCGAGCCAAAGCTTAACCCATATGAACCTTAGCATGAAACAGACAGCCACCTCTAAATGTTGACTTCAATGTCCACTTTTCTATTTACGGATGCTCTATACCAGATATTAAAGACTTTATCACATAAATAATGCATACTTTTAAAAGACTTCGTCTTATGTGAAATCATTCGTAGTTGGGCGGTTAAGATGAATCAAATTAACTGATAGCTTCCTCTACGTTGTCAGAGATCGCAAGTTCGATTAAAAGAGAGTAATATTATTTTGGAGGCGTTAAAATTAACAAGTCAATTTGTCAATCTATTTTCTTGCATATTATTAGCAATATTTTCATGTTTTTTTTTCTTTTCATTGGTATAAAAATTCTTTTCACGTTGATAAAAATAAATTAAGGAAACTACATCTGTAGAATATGAGGCAAACTAAAAAAATGTTATGCCTTGAATACTTTTCTGTTTATGAGGAAATAAACTTGTCGGTGGGACACTGGAAATATGTTGCATATTTTTGTCTGTGTTGTTATTGTTCCTTCTGCTTGGCCTGATCGTCAAAGGGTTAGATGAGAGAGAAAAATTTATTTATTTAAGCAACCACGGAGCATTGGGCTATCTGGTAAGAGACATTGAGACAATGGGAATTAGATAGTTCCCGAATATACACTACCGGCTATAATTATTAGGTCACCCCAGTGTTTTTTTAAAAAAAATTTTTAGTATTTATTGTCAAGTGGATAATTCTAAATAAAAATAGAATGGTTCTTTTGTTATTATTACTTTGCAAAATGTTACAAGGCAAGGAAGCAAAGACGAATTCGTCCGAATCACCCTAAATTTTCTTCATTCTTTCATTGATGAAACTGCAATATAAGTAATTATTAAATATTTATAAATTCATTTGATGCACATGTTATTGTGCAGTATTAAGAAAAGAAACATTCTATTTTCATTTACAATTATTCACTTGGCAATAAATATGAAAACAGTATGAAATACATAATTTTTTAAAAACTTATGGCCGGTAGTGTATGCATACACACACACACACACACACACACACACACACACACACACATATATATATATATATATATATATATATATATGCGGGTTATCCATAGAGTTTGGGTGCACTTTAAAAAAATTGTAACTTTATTTGTATTTGCGATAGAAATAATTTTTAAAAAGAATTAGAAAGAAGTATATCTATAGTTTTTGAAGTTTTAGAGAAGTTTTATTTAACTTTCCGCATGTTATTCATCATTAGCAATACAAAGTTTAATACGATTTAGCATGTCACGGAAAACATTTGTCAACTGATTTACAGTAATTTCTGAAATCACATTAGTTATTTTAGCTTTCAAATCTTCTAATGAACTAAGTTTGGTTGCATACACAATTGTTTTCACATGAAAAAAAATTAATGGAGTCAAATCTGGTGAATGTGGAGGCCAATAAAATGTTCCATACCTTCCGATCCATTTGTTTACTTATCTAAAAATTGTTGCAAATTTTATGGTAAAGAATTATTCAATAACTATACTTAAAACTAGGTACTTTAAACTTTATAACATTTTTACAGATTATTTCTATCACAAATACAAATAAAGTTATAAAGTTTTTAAAGTGCATACGGAGTTTATGGACACACTGTATATCAGTTTTTCATTGACTTAGTATAAGGATTTGGTGGGAAGGCTTAAAGAAACTTGGAGATGGATATGAAAAGCGTGTAGAATTGCAGGGCTAATATATGCAAGCGTCGCCACGTTGCATGGGTGTAGATCAGTGCTTTGTTAGTCTGAGAACCTTTTCAGGATATGCTCGCATATATGCGCCAAGTAAAAAGACTATTAACATGATAA
>JBBBDQ010002160.1:0-75000 GCA_037127315.1 Ascarosepion bandense | reverse complement strand
AAAGATTATCGTGAGTATGAACGGATTTTATTAAAAATAAGCAGTCATAATGTTTACAATTTACTTAATCATACATCTATCTATCTATCTATCTATCTATCTATCTATCTATCTATCTATCTATCTATCTATCTAATCCTAATATATATATATACATATATATATATATCCGAGTGAATAACGAACGAAGAAAAATTTACAACGTCCAAAACATTAATTTAAAACAGTGCTCAATATATAATATAGAGCTGTGAATATTTATATATTATATAATATATAAATAGATTATATTTTTAGAACATGTACAAATTGTTTTATCCACTATAAAGTGTACATTTTGTTTCGACATTAAAATTACAATGTCTCATCAGGTGCTGTGGAAAGGAATGGAAAGCCTCTTTTCTTATATTTGGAGAGTTGTGTGTGGGATGTTGGTGGGGGTTAGTGATAAGGGAATAAGTCTTGTAAATTGTCCGTTAGAATTTTGAAAAAATGAAGGGGTAGGGAATATACTCGAAAGTGTCGGGAATTTTGAAGACAGATTGAACATTAGAAGATGGGATATAGGTTTATAGCCTCGTGGCTAGACTTTATTATTTGGGTTTATTAGAGGGGGAGAGTAAGGAAGTGTATAGGGTGGGGAGGGATGGGATTGGACCTATTTTTAATGTTTATTTGTACAACTATAGAATATTTTTGTATCTAAACTTAGTTTTTATAATTAATCTAATTTTGTATATTTTCATTTTATTTGACATTTTTTATTAATCAACTATACTCCCTACCTACCCCACTTTTTTCAAAATTCTAACGAACATTAATGTAATGTCGTGGTCATGCACGTGTTAAAGCATGAAAAAAAGTGTACTTTTTACAAACATTTTAGAACATTACTACAGTAATCATAGATGATTCTATTAATTGACGGCTTTAGTGTTTTAATGAATATTGCCTCGAGAATCTCTAGTTTGCTTTTGCTGTTTTCTTGGTGTAGGATAGTTGTATTATCGATCAATATTTTTTATATTGTGAATGTAGACAGGACCGTTGTAGTTGTCTACAAATCGATGAATGGTCAGACAAATGTAACGTAAGATGTCTTGGTAATATGGTTGTTGTAAATTCAGCATATATATTTGTTTTTTTGTCGGAGATACATTCTCCCAGGGGGCATTTGAATTTATATATAATGTTGGTGTTATGTAACACGTCAATTGGCGGGGAGGAGTTATTAAGGAAAATCAAATCAGTAGTATTGTATCTTTTATAATATATTATTAATTATACATTTTATTAGAATCAGCGGGAGATATCTAAGAACGAATTATTTTCTCATCCTGTTTGTAGTTATCGTGCATCTGATGGCAATAGAAGAGTTTGATATGTTAAGGGTCTTTGTGGAAGTACCATATTTTGTTTCATGAGTATTGTGGTTTTTGAAATATCGTTTTATTTTTTCATCTACAATGTGGTTAGGGAAGTCATTATTAATGAGAATCTGCTTAATATTTTTTAGTTCAGAGTAACATAACTTTTTTGTGAGGGAGTTGATTTGTGCTCGGTTAATTAAGTTGCGTATAAGTACTATTTTGTAGTTGTTAAGGCATTCACTTTTATAGTTGCGAGTGCAAGAGTTTTTGATGGTTGTTTTTTTTATATGGGGAGGTAGTAAATGTTTTACTGTTGGCATCTATTAAAATGTCAAGGAAATGGATTTTGTTATCTTGGTTAATTTCGTATAAAATTTAAGGACAGAGTTCTTTTGAAAGTTTTTTTTTTAGATTTATTATTTCCTCTATATTTTTAACTACTTTAAGAATATCATCTACATTTCGTACGTAGATGGAGGGTTTGTAGTGGTACAAAATATATCATTTTCTAGGTTGGCCATGTAGAAGTTACTGAAGGTTGGACCCAGAACTGAGACCATTGAAACAACGTCCTGTTGCACGTATATATCCTTTCTGTTATCATAAAATGGGACTTCGATGATAGATGTTAAAAGTAGTTTTTTTAGTATTTTAGGTTTAATTTTCTGTGGGGCAAAGAACTATTATTATATATATATATATTATAATAATGTCAATGGTTTCTCTAACAGGAACGTTAGTGAATAGTTTGCAACATCAAGTGATGCTATTGTTTCATTATTAGGTTTTCCGTTTTTAATACTTATATAAGTTCAAGAGATGATTTAATGTTGTATTTGTTAGGTATGTATGATGTAATTAATTGGTTAAGTGTTTTAGTTAGTTGGTATATAGAAGTGGGCATTTGTGATATAATACGACGAAGTAAAAGTTAGGCTTGTGTGTTTTGATAGAACCATAAATGTATCCTGGTTCATAGTTCCTGATTATTTTGGTAAGTTTTAGATTGTCTTGCCCCGCATTGTTAGCTGTGATTAATTTATTAATCTTTGCTTTTAGCTGAGTGGTAGGTTTATTGGTAAGTTTTTTAAATTTGGTGTGTTCATCAAGTTACTGTTCTAATTTTGAGTTGTAGTCAAAATTGTTTAAAACAACAAAGATGTTAGCTTTATCAGTTTTCTTAATTACTATTTCTGGGTGGCTGCGTAATTCTTTTGCAGCAATCTTCAGTGAAGTCTTTATGAATTTAGAAGAATGTATTTTTTATCATGTCTGTCTTTCATAGATTCTGCCTTGATTAGATCACCGAGTTCTGGTTCTGTAGTAATTAGCTGTGTTCTTGGAGTTTAATTATGTTTTTGTATAGTGTCACAGTTTTTAAAATTACAAGAAATCATAACGCTTTCATCCATCAAAAATTCATTGTTCAAAAATTCCCCGTTACCTGAGCGTTCAAAAAATTCACCGTTACGTGAGCGTTTTTAAAAAACAAAAAAAAAAAAGTAAACGGTAAAATCAGTTATTGCAAATCGCCTGAAGACACTACATGGTAGAAACCTAGGTCGCGTAATAACTCGTTTACAAATGAAGAATATATATATATATATATATATATATATGTATGGTAGACTTTGGAAAACAGTAGCTACTCTGGCGTGTACGCATCGCTCATTCAGTAAAATGCATTAGAGCACTCTAGCTATTGGGCGCGTATAATGATATGCGCTAAAAAGTCCACCGAACGCCCATAGCCCAGGGGGAGAGTCGCCGACTGACGCCATTTCGGTCGGGTTTCAATCCTGGGTTAAAAAGCAATCTGAGTCTAACCGTACTGATGAGCTGTGATACAGCGAAACAGATCTGTCTGCGGATGACAACACAATATATATATATATATGTTATTGTGTCTTTATTATGATGTATATACTATTAATGTTATATATATATATATATATATATATATATATATATATATGATAATGCGAAACAGATCTGTCTGCGGATGACAACACAATATATATATATATATATATATATATATATATATAACATTAATAATTTATACATCATAATAAAGATTTTATTTCGTGACAAAATGTCAGCCAAGGAATTTTAAATAGTCTTTTTAATTCTCGTGCTCAATATCAAGAATTACAGCATTTATAGGTGATGCCTCCAAATAAAAGCAATTCCTAAGATGTAAAATTAATTTTTGAAAAATGAAACATCTTTTTTCAAGGTTTCATTTTAGTTTTACTTTCATTCCATTAGATGAAATTTAACATTTAATATTTTCAATAATCACTATACTTTGCTGTATTTCAAAACAAATTTAAATTGATTGAAACGTTTTTTAAGTCGCTAAAAATGGCTAAAATCGATTATATTTACAAATCAGTCAATACGTAATTTATTCCTAAAAAGATCTTTCAAAAATAAAATACAATTTCATGAAATTTTATTTGAGAATGATTAGTTGATCAAAGTTTAATTAACTTGATTTGAAAGAATATTACTTCCAGTTTAAAATATCCCAGAATATTATTTTTAACAATGGAGGTGGATGTTTTCATGAGATGCTGACAAACGTCTCGATAGATTTTTTAAAGAATTTTTTCGGGAGGAGACAATTACTGGAACAATTTTTTTGGGAAGGAGACATTTACTGGAACAATTTTTTTGGGAGGAGACATTTACTGGAACAATTTTTTCGGGAGGTGACAATTACTGGAACAATTTTTTTTGGGAGGAGACATTTACTGGAACAATATTTTCGGGAGGAGACAATTACTGGAACAATTTTTTCGGGAGGAGACATTTACTGGAACAATTTTTTCAGGGGGAGACATTTACTGGAACAATTACTTGACGAATATAACATGGATGACTTTTTAATATAATTTTTACTACCTAGTAATTTTTAAAATTTACGAAAATATTCTAAATAATCTAATATTTTATTGAAATTTTGATACTTTGGCTTTTAGTCTTACATACGAAGACGCTTGTTGTGCAAATGTTAGAAAATTACAAATAATTTTTTAAATTATTTTACCCTAAGCAAGGTATTCTACTGCCACTGTTGCGCAGGGGCTTAGATAGGGGAAAGTGATGAGAAAATAGGGTAAGTTATAAGAAATGTCAGGAGGAGGGTAATAGATGGATGAGAATACCGAGGATGTGGGTGGAGTAGATGGAAAAAGAGCTTGTGAGAATGGATGTGAGTTAGTGTGATAGGAGATGTCTAGTGACATTACATTTAAATTCCTGGAGATTTTAGCTGTCGGGGAAGCAAGTATATGGAAGGGGATTCCACAGGTGGGAAGTGCGAGAAAAGAAGCTGTTAGAGTAGAAATTGAGGTTACACTTTATCGGTTTCACTGTAAATGGGTGGATCCTAATTGCTAATCTAGTAGCTCGTGTAAATTCATACCTAGTGGGCATCAGTGATCTAAGTTCATTGGAGCAGAAACCGTGAAAGTATCTATAGAAGAGGCACAGGGAGGCCATGTCACGCCGGTGAGACAGCGACCGTAACCGTGCTGCTAAGTCGGTATCGATCACATTGCAGATTCTCCGTTGGATTTTGTCAAGAACCCCGAGGTGAATAGTAGGGGCACCTGACCAAATGTTGTCGTAGTATTTACGACACAGGCGGATGGTAGATTTATATATATGCAGGATGAACTCAGATGGGAAAAATGTCCTGGCTCTGCACAGTGAACCGACCTTCTTGGCAGCGGATTTAGCAATGGGTTCGATATAGTCATTCCACTTGAGATGCGCTGAGAATGTGTGGCCAAGGAGGCGTAGTGTTTTACTCTCAGGGAGGCTAGCCTTTTCCATGCCAATGGTGGGTAGGAGCGATTGTCTATGATGGTTAATAAATAGCAGCTTCGTTTTGGAAGCATTAAAATTTACGAGCCATTTCTTTCTCCATTCCATCACGGATTTGAGTTCCTTCTCAAGCTCGGCAGCGAGGTTCGCTTTGTCAATCTCAGCAGATTTTTGATCGAGGCGAGAGTAAACGGTGATGTCGTCGGCGTACCTGACTATTTAAATTGAATATAGTTACTGCTCTTAGTTTCTGATAACTTCGTGCATGGACGACCGTATTTACGCAAATAGGTACGCTTTTACACAAAAAAAATTAAAATTCTGAATTGTAATAGGCTTTTCTCTTTATCATTAGTAAATATAGTTCATACTGAATACCTATTACCTAACCCATATAAGTTAATGCAGAATTTTAAAATATTTAAAACTTTGTATATTATTATAATTTAAATTTATAAAGAAGGAAAATAATTCTTGCAAAAATTTATTATTAATCGAATTATTTTATATTCAGACAATAGTGGCCATAATATATCTCAATCACAAAAGCAATAAAAAGCTTTTCTAATGAAAAAGTTCCTTAGTTTTTTTGTTTTTTTTTTAATTTAAGATTTAAAGCAGGTTTTCATTAAGTGGTGGCTCTGTCTGAGAAAAAACATTGATGATTTAAATTCTCCAAGGATTGGTGCTTGCAACTAATACAAACTTCAGGCTCTACAAAAATGAATTTTTCGAATTTTCATAAAATTAGATAAATAGGGGTTAACGGATAAAAAAAGAAAAGAATACGAAAATTTTCTAAAAAATGAAACGTTTGTAAATTCATTTGGGAATAGATCCTGAAATTTTCATTAAAATCCGACAATTATCTGAATTTTTCAAAAAATTTAAAATCATTGTTTTTCCACCGCAAAAAGAAAAAAATAAAATAAAATAAAATAAAATAAAATAAAAAGTCGTTGAAATTTCCTATACTGATTTATGGTCACACTTTGATTCAAGAAGACCAATATATTTAACCACAATTTTGAAAGTTCTAACGAAGAAGAACAGAGACATGACGTCCCCCTTGCTAGAGATGACACCAAGGACCATAACAGAGGAGGGAAACTTCGTATCCTTCACGACGGGAACCTCCTCGATGTCATTGCAAATCCACCTGTCATTCTGCATGTTGATCGTCTGGTCTTGGATGAAATACTTTTCATGGGAGAAGAACCTCAGTTTACTTTCAAAAGGGCCTGAGTGTCACCGCAGAATGTGCTGAGGAGCGTCATGAATCCCTGGATGGACGAGATCGCCGCAGCTTCGAACAAGGTTCCGCTACTGCACACAAGGCCAAGACGACCCAGGCGTGGCTGCTCAACAATGCTCACCACTGGTCGCCGGACTTGTAGCCGCCTTCCTCACCCGACTGCAACCCTCTTGACTATTTTTCTGGGAGCGTGATCGACGCCAAGACCAACAAGCACGGTCGACTGTCTAAAAGCTACCATCTTGAAAGTGTTGGCGGCTATGGACAAGGACATGGTCGTCAAAGCGTCTGACTCATTTCGCGCCCGCCTTGAGATGGTCGTCGCCGCCGCCGGCGGTTACATTGAAAAATAATGTAGTATGTAACTCTAACCGTTGCTAAATAAACTGTCGGGTCTTTGCATATACAACTTTTGTTTTTATTGCCTATTTCTTTTTCTTTTTGTCAAGTGTCGGATTTTGCTACAACACTCTGTATATACAAGAATTCACCCAGTACAAGGCTTGAGATTCACTCGTGACAGTGGTTGCAGTTAAAATAATAAATGTGATACAAATGAAAGAGATGGTAATAGGAAGTGAGGATAAGGAGGATAGATAATGACTGACTGTTAACCTGAAAAGATTTGGATTAAAGTTTTCAGGGAAGCATCCACATAGGTGTCTGTGCCACACAATGAATGTTCTTGAAAAAATATCTTTGAAGAACACGGAAGTAATGTGGTTGATTCAATTCCGTGGAAGCAACATATCGTGTACCAGTACTTATGCACAATATGTCTCTTGAACTGTCTTAAACACTCTTCTAATTCTTTTGATTATTCGTATTTCTTGAATGCTGCCGTGATCGTTGTTATATCTTTTACCTCCCGTTTGTTTTGTCCATTTTAGCCTAATGACTAGTGGGTTAATGATGATAATAAACAAAATATCCATCACCTAATTTTGACCGGTCGATTAATCACGATCATAAGAATTGCTGAAAGCCTCTAGATACAAGGGCGACACATTGGGTTTATAATTCACGAACAGTTGTGTAGAGAGAAGTTGTTTGTCAAGTGGGTGGCAATTGTTTGAATTTCAACCAGAAATGATATCGAACGCACGTATACAATTTGACATGACATTTTCAGTTATTTGGCGAAAATTCTTTGGAACGACTTTCTTTGTTGATGAAAAAATGGCTACATCACTAAGATCAGGGTATTGAAATTTCATTCAGTAGTCGCACTTAGATTCTATCCGAGCGAAGAAAATCAGGATCTAAATCATTTCTTTGAAACATTTTATATACGAGAAATCAACTTAAAACAAGATCCGAGAGCCACTCCAAGTTTTTAAAATGATAATAATGTATGAAATGTTTGCTGGTCGGGTGCCCTTGCTGCTCTCCTTGGGCTTCTTGACAAAATACAAAGGAGGATCTGTAACGTGGTTGATACTGACTTGGCAGACCGGCTGCAACCACTCTCTCACCGGCGTGATGTGGCTTCCCTGTGCCTCTTCTACAAGTACTTTCATGGCTTCTGCTCCGATGAGCTTAGATCACTGGTACCGCCTAAGCAGGAATTTACACGAGATACTAGATTAGCAACTAGGTCCCACCCTTTTACAGTTAAACAAATAAGATGTAACCGTAAATTCTACTCCAACAGCTTCTTTTCTCGTGCTTCCCGCCTGTGGAACTCCCTTCCACAAGTCTGCTTTCCCGACAGTTACAATCTCCAGGTGTTTAAATGTAGGGTCAATAGACACCTCCTATCACACTAACTCCCAACTATTCTCAGAACACTCTCATCTACCCAACCCTCATTCTCAGTACCCTTACCCGCCTATCACCCACCCTCTGACATTTCTTACATTTAATCAGCCTTTCTCCATTATACGTAGCCCCCTGCGCAGTAGTGGCAGTGACATGCCTTGCTCGGGGTGAAACGCTTATAAAAAAAAAAAAAAAAGGAAATGCTAGGAAGTTAAGATTATAAAGGTAAGGAGGACAGATAAAAATTGACATTTGAACCCCAAATCACCAGGAAGTTCCTATTCCTGGGAAAGAATAATTTTGAAAGAAATACATGATAAAAACATTGCATAAAGTAGTCGTATGAAACTGCGAAAAAGTTGTTTGTCAACTTCCTGTGTAGAGAATTCTAGCCCATCGCTGCATCAGCTTGTGGAGGGGGCTTCCAACGATGTCATTTCCTGAAATTGTTGATCCTATTTTCGTCAATATATCCTGTGTGTGGTCGTCTTACACTCAGCGTGATATGCAACAGATAGAAAAAGTACAAAAACGTTTTATCAAAATGATTCTTGAAATTAAAAACATGCCTTACACTGATAGACTTACAAGTAGTGGCATTTTTTCACTTGCGACTGGTCCTTTTAGACGATTTAATACACGCATTTTAGGAAATTCGATTGATGACATATGTTTCAGGAAAGATTTTACTAAAAGCTTTCCGACGTCATCCATAAAAATACAGCCGCTGTCCTATCGTCTGAACACACAAAAATATCCTTTTTCACAGCGAATCTAAACTTATTTATAAATGGAACTTTGTCTCTGTGTGTGTATGTGTATGTGTGTGTCTGTCTGTGTGTGTGTGTCCGTTACCTATAAACTCCGAAACGGCTGAACTGATTTTCTTGAAAATTTACACAGTTGTACTATAAGCGTCTGCGAGTGTTCTTAGCTAGGTCTTGTGTCGAGGTACCTCCGATAAATATCGAAAATGAATAATCGAAAAAAAAAAACAGGTTATAAAAGGAGTGGCCAATTTTAAATCAAATTTGATACACTCATAGACAAAGACATAAGAAACGATATTCAGAAGTTTCAAGGTTGCAGTTCTTACAATAGTGTAGAAAATCGATAATATACATATATATATATATATATATATATATATATATATATAAGGCAAGATGTTTGTGTGTGTGTCTGTTTATCTGACTGTGTGTCTGTATTTTTTCAGCTCTTTTATTTTAGTTTTTGCTTCGAGTTTGGCTCTAAGTAGCTATAATTGTAGATCTTAATCTCAGCCATCATACTATTTACTCAGAGGACCTATTTAGCCTTCTAAATTCAGTTTACGAAGAAAAAGTCTCATTTGATATCGATACCACGAAATCAAGATTTGACTTACATCCATTCATTTTTCTTTCAGTCTACGGTTTCGCTTTAACTGGAAACAACTATTGATTTTTAGTCTTTCGTGCCAACGTCCAAAGAGTCTGAGCTCCAGGACCATGGATTAGTTTTAAAGCTTTCATTACACCCGAGCAACCCCGGGTTATAATGCTAGTAGAAAATAAATGGAACACTCTCTCCATTTTGACAGTCGATGAAAAAACTTCTTCAAAATACGTTTTGATTTTACTGGACGATGGTAGCTGTTTGATTGTATAATGTACCCCTTCCTCTGTCTTAAAACATTTTTTTTTTCAGAATTTTAATTATTACTTTATTTCTGAATATTGCTATGGCACTTTGCTTCATCGTTTGTCTTTCCTTTATGTGTCCATTTTGGTCAAATGACAGTTGGCTTAAAAATAATAAGTAAATAAAATATTCTTGATCGAATTTTTGACCGGCGAATCAGAGTCATATGAATTGCTGAAATCCTATAGATACACAGGGTACGCATTTCGTTTATAATTCATGGGTAGTTCGGTAGACAGAAGTTGTTCATCAATTTCTTTTAGAACTTGTTTGAATTTCAACTAAAAACACTATCAAATGGAAATCTACGAGTTGACTGTCAGGTAACTTGCCGTAATCTGGTTGTAATTGTTTGCGGACGACTTGTCACTGTTGAATAAATACAGTTACATCAGTTCGAGATCGAGAAATAAAAGAGCAATCCAAACATTGGCGGTGCTCAGGTGGTTGATGTTTATAAAGATTAAAAATCCAGAAGTTAGTACGAAATATTATATTGAAATCCATTGCTAGGTCAGCAGCTAATCCGCTGCTTCTCCCTCAACCGATGGGTTAAATAGTAGAACTGATTGGGTTCTATAGCCTTGGTTGGTAAATATTCGACCACAGAAAGACATGACGACCTACGGCGGAAAAATACCCTGCCCAGATTGTCTCTTTCGGGATATGATCTCTTAAGCGTGTATCACGTACGGCTCTTAACCGACTGACTAGATAATGTAACAGTAAGTATTATGCTAAACATTTTTTTCTCTCGCATTTCTCGCTTGTGAAATTCTCTTCTAGCTTCTTGCTTTCCAGTCATTATTGATCTTTAAAAAAATTAAGGCAATCTCAATCTCCAATCGTAATAAAGTGTTCGGTTCGAAATTACTAGCACCTAAAAAAGGCCGGAGTGTACAACAACCGAACATCGTACAAATGGCAATCAAGTTGAGGACAATAGTCCGAATAATGTAAATAGTGCAATCCCTTAATAGTGTTTTAACTCATATTCTTTAAAACTCAATAACGCATTGTACCTTAGTGGCTTTATTGCCTTGATTGGGTGAAATGACAAAAAAGTGTTGTTTTTTTTTTTATGATGAAGGTATTTTATTGAATATCTTCTGAAAAGCCAAACACTTAATTAAAGAATATGATTCTAATTTACTGTGCTGAATAAAAAAGGCTCTGAAAAAAAAAAAAAACAGCAATAGATGCTGTATAAGTGTCTTTTCTTGCATGACAATGCACTCGATTCAAGGGCTGGCAAGTCGATGGGTAATTTTTTTAAATAATTGCAGTTTGTGTGCAATTAGGATTAATCCAACCTCAAATTTTTTATCGTGACTCAATAAAATCTTATTAAAACAGTATAATCCAGCCGTCAAAACGGATGGCAGAATGTTTGAGTTGATTATATATATATATATATATATATATATATATATATATATATATATATACAAATGAATAAGAAAAAAAATAATTACAACGTTCAAAGCATTAATTTAAAACTGTACTCGATATAAAAATAGACCAATGAATATTTCTTATTAATTATTACTTTAGAACATGTGCAAACTACAAAACTACTACAAAATTGTACATTTTGTTTCGACATTGAAAGAACAATGTCTCATCAGTTAGTTAATAATGATGATAACTAATGATTATTGACACCTGATGAGACATTGTTCTTTTAATGTCGAAACAAAATGTACAAAATGTTCATCTTCAGGTAATATTTTCGCCATGAATCTTCAACATTTATTTAAAAATACCACATGAAGAACAACAGTATTGTTCTGAAACATGATTTTTTATGTATTGCTATAATGATTTTATAAACCATTGTAATCACAAAATTACAATATTAAGCTCTACTTTGTATTGAGCACTCTTTCTAAAAGTAAATTCATGAAGAGTGGGTTTTAATCTACTTGTTATTTCACTTCTTTATAACATATATATATATATATATATATATATATATATATATATATATATTCACTACTTGACGAGAAAATTTTTGCAAAAAAAAAATCAATTAAAAGGTACTGTTTAAGACTAAACACACCGCAAGAGCTTTCATAATTGTAATCAAGTTTAATGACTGGTAGTAAAGAGAATGAACTAAGCCGACGCTCCCTAGCTAATATAACTCTCTCTACGAGTGTGATAGGTGGGATATATATATATATATATATATATATATATATATATATATATATATATATTAGCCAAGATTAACGAAACTAATTATAAAAAACCGACAATTTGAAATTATTTGTTTGAACTTTATTTTTGATCGATACTCATATTTAAGTATATATATATATATATATATATATATATATATAGAGCAGTCTATTAAGTATAGCTTATGTGTAGCAATCGGGCGCTATTATGGAGTACTCAGTAAGTATTGAACTCACTACTCTGTCTTAATTGATGTAGCGAGATATGGTTGTTAAAAAGCCAATAGATAGATAGATAGATAGATAGATAGATAGATAGATAGATAGATAGATAGATAGATAGATAGATAGATATGGAAATATGGGAATAATGGATTTGTATTTATAATTCGACTGCATTTTCTGTTATATAACTATAGACGTTATATTTAGTAGATATTTAGAGATACTGAAGCTGCCTAATACCCCAGGCTAGTAGACAAGATTATACTGCTTCAAAGAGAAAAAGAAATGTCTGTTTAAAATATTAGGTAAATTTTAAGTATAATGAAGGATGTCTGAAACCTGTTTCTGGTAGATAAGATTATACTGCTTAAAAGAAAAAAATATGTCTACTCAAACTATTTAGTGAATCTTAAAAATATTAAAGGCTGCCTAAAACCTCAGGCTAGTAGACAAGAGTCAGTCAGTTAAGTACCATACGTGAAACACGATTGGGTGATCATGTCTCTTTCGAGACATGATCGGGCAGAACAGAAGATTATCCCACAGTAGGTTGCCATTGCTTTCCGCGGTAGACTGGTTGCCGACCAAGGCTATAGAACCCAATCTGTCCTGTTATTTAACCCATAACTGGAAGGAATAGACGGATAAATACCTTTCCCAAGGGTATTTGTGCGTAAGTGAATACAATGGATTCAACTGGAATTCGAACACGGCTCCCCGGTTTCTCGTTCCGAGCCCATATCCACAGGGCTTAAAAGAAGAAGAAAATGTCTGCTCAAACTATATAGTGAATATTCAGGATATTGAAGGCTGCCTAAAATTCCAGGCTGTTAGACAAGAGAAAAAGAAATGTCTACACGAACAGCCGTATACGCTAAATATAATCTATTACTGTAGACGTTATATTTCGCGGATACACATGTTTGAGTAAATATTCTCTTTTATTATTGAGTATAAATTTCGTCGACCGTTCTATGCTGTTCAAGAGGCATACATATTCTTAACATTCAATAAATATATCTTCTGTAGTAATAGGAAATGTTGTCGGATTATAAATAAAAATAAATTATTTCCTTAGAAAAAAAAAAATATATATATATATATATATATATATATATATATATATTCGCAGTGGCAAGCTTTTCTCGAGAGATCAATAACGACGGAGTAGTGCGTTCGCTATTCAATAAGTGCTCTATACGTTCGTTTTTGTGTCAGACCTAGCCTACCTTTAGTAAATCGCTATATATGAGAAAAAATATGCGCCTTCCGGCAGGATTCGAACATATATATATATATATATATATACATACATACATACATATATACATATATATATATATATATATATATATATATATATATATATATAGATAGATAGATAGATACTTTCACCATTAAAATTTTAATGCTAAGAGTAAACATCGAAGTATTTTTTAATTATTTACAAATTTTTTAGATTTCTTTCTAACATGTTTGAAATTTTGGTAAGACAATTTGTTTTGATTTTCGTTAACGGGTAACCAAATCGTCACGAAAGTTTGCAATGGATAATATTTTCTAATTCAGATTTTTCCGTTGAAAAACATTAATATGGAAATTCTTGCAAAAAGCAAATAATTATCGGATTTTAATGAAACTTCTAGAACTTATTCACAAATAAATATAATTGTTTTTGAAATAATCATTTTAAAAAAAATTCGAAATTATATTTTTTTATATCTGCTAACCCGCCAATGTAAATTCATGAAATTTTGAAGTGATTAAATTAAATTTTGTGGACAAAATTGGTTTTATTAGTTAAATGCCCTAAATGTGGACACAATTGGTTTTATTAGTTAAATGCCATAAACATTGGGAAATGTACATCATCTATTATTTTTTTCAAACATTTAGCACTTTTTCCGAAAATCTGCTCTCAAAAGTTTAAAAAAAATCCGATAAATCTATGACATTATTTAATGAAATAAACTTTTAAATGCTTTGAAAAATAATATACATTAAGGACATTATAGTCTGAAGAAAAATTGTTTTTCGATTAATAATGATATCTAAGATGAATTGTTTTCATTTTTTTTTAAATTATAAAAATTTATAAAGTTTCAAAAAATACTTGTAAGCGTTAGGTTTTTAAGTTATAAAATGAAGACAATATTTACTAATTCGAAACGAGCCTTCATGTTTTCAAAATAATTTTTTGTGTGTATTTGAAGTTTTTTGTGTATGCATTAAAAGCTCATGTGTTTCACGGTCTCTTTCCTCCACAGGAAAGAATTTGGACAATTGTGTCAATTCTGATCACCATACACTTTGCTTATATCCCATCATCACATGTCAAATCATACGTGAAAGGTCGTGTTTAAGAATTAGTTATATTCTAAATTTCATGCTATGAATAAATAATATTTGTGTATATCAGATTAATTTAACTTTAAATTTGCTAATTTCTTAAAAATAACCGCCCTGGGTATGACAATAAACTGCATCCGGCAGCAAAGACTCTGATTAAAAGGTTGTGAGGAGCATAGAACCACCTCTAAATTGCTATTGTTCCCAGGTAAAACCTTCACCCGGGCTGGTAACACTTGTTAGGGTTCCATCTATGGGCAAATAGTTTCTCTCCCAACTGAGGTCAAAACACTATAAAAGTATAAAAATAGACATTTTATAGTAAAAATTCCAGAAATACGTTTTTGAAGGAAAATAAAATATTACCAGCAATATATTTTTGGAAAAAAACACATACCAGTAATACATCTGACTCTCAACAAAAACCATTTTACAAAAATACATCAAAGAAAACTTATCTACAAACTTATTTCTTACAAAGAATATATATTCTATTCATACAAATCTATTGTAAAAAGCTTGTTGACATTAAATAACCCATTGAGGTGTTGATATGCAGTAAAACAATCCAAACCAAACCAAACCAAAAATAACGTGTCACAGATGTATATTTTATTTTTGAAAAATTTTTAAAACCAATAATTTACTTTTGTTAATAAATGTGTTAATCTCTTAAAAATGACCAAAAATAAGAGAAAAAAAAATTATAAATGTCAAAATTTTAGATTCTAATCAACATAATTTCTCTTTGAATTACAACAAAGTATTTTACCGATTAGAAATAGTGAATTCAATCATTTAGCTTTCAATTAAAACTAAAATAAGTTAAAAAGAAAACTTTTTTATTAAAAAAAATCAATTTAAAAATCAGTTATTGAAAATGATTGGATCTCTCTCTCTCTCTCTCTCTCTCTTATATATATATATATATATATATATATATATATATATAGTATGTAAAAAAATTCGAAACATTCGTTGAATGGCTATTTCAGCTTGAAAATTCTCGCTTCATAAGCAACGATCAAAAATAAAAAGTTATTAATTCAAATATGGTACAAAATTTCTATACCGGAAGTAACCCAAAACATATCTATACACAGGAAGTTAAAAAAAAGTGGTGTGGGATTAAGAAAGAAAAAAATTTTAATTAAATTTGTCGATCAGACATAAGAAAACGGAAAATCTAAAACTAAGATTCATGACTCGATATTAAAAGACTTTACATTACGTTTGTATGAAAGAATGAAAAGGTCAAATTTAAACCGTGTCACAGTGCTAAAAATGGTAGGGGAAAAGAAAAAAACAAAACAAAAAAGTTTTTGTTTTGTTTTTTTTCTTTTAATATATATATATATATATATATATATATATATATATATATATATATATATATATTAAAAGAAAAAAAACAACCGCCCTATATATATATAGTCATTCGCAGACAGATCTGTTTCGCTGTATCACAGCTCATCAGTACGATTAGATTCCGATTGCTTTTAACCTAGGATTGAAACCCGACCGAAATGGTGATTCTAACATCTGAGCTATTTATCGCTCGGTAGAAGAAGGCAGAATGTATATTATCATTATACACGCCCAATAGCTAGAGCGTTCTAATTCATTTCAGTGAATGAGCGATGCAGACATGCCAGAGTAGCTACTGTTTATCAAAGTCTACTATTTTTCCAGAGTGCTCAATCAGGGTGTGAGAGCGTAAATATTATATATATATATGCGCTTCTTTATTTTTATGATTAATTACATGCAGAAAGAGAGAGATAATAAGAGAAAGAGACAGAAAGACAGAGAAAGGGAGAGTGAGAGTGTGCTTGGCCATTAATTGTAACATTGTCAACAGTTGCAAAGCCGAAACAGAAAACTGAGCGTTTCACTGATATCAACTGATGACGGATGAGAGGAAAGCGAGCCCAGCAGTAAACGAATGAGTGACACGTGGGAAGTTGGAAACACACACAGGGTTTGCACACGCTGGCAGACTATTTTCAGACTTTATAATAATAATACATGCGAACTCGAAATAATATATGCCAATTCGAGTATCAATCAATAGACGTGTGGCTGCTGTCAACGGTGAAAATTCGTATAACGTCACTTTGCCGTTATTATAACATTGGTAGATAATTGTGGAAAGTGGTTTCCCTATGAATTATCACTCATTGGCTATTATTGTAAGATCTGGTCTGGTACTTCTGCTAGGTGTTTAGAGAATCTGCAATTTTATTGGTCCTAACCAGGCATTTCGGTCACTTTCCCACCACCGCAACGTTGCCTGTTTGTGCCTTTTTTTACAAAATATTTTCATGGTAATTTTCTGATTAGCGTTTCTCTATAGCACTTAGACTTTATGAATTTAAGTACAGTACTAGTGAATCTAGGTGTGCCGAGTTCTAGAATTGGGGTGCCGAGTTGGAATTCCAGTTGAATTCATTGCATTCACTGACGCGCAAATACCCTTGGGAAAGGTATTAATTCGTCTCTTCCTTCCAGTTATGGGTTAAATAACAGGACAAATTGGGTTCTATAGCCTTGGCTGGCAACCAGTCTACCACAGAAAGCAATGGCAACCTACCGCGGGATAATCTTCTGCCCAGTCAGTCATGTCTCTTTCGAGACATGATCGCCCAATCGTGTTTCACGTATGGCACTTAACTAACTGACTGAGTGACTGACTAGAGAATCTCTACTGGCAGTAAACAGCCTGCATACGGACAGGTAACGATTTCAGCAGATTTACAAAGATAGAAAGAGGCGTAAGACAAGGATGTGTCTTTTCACCGGATCTGTTCAACTTGTACAGCGAGAATATTTTGAGGACCCTAGATGACACGCCAGGATTTGTTATTGGAGGCCACAACTTGAACAACATAAGGTATGTAGATGATACAGTGCTGATTGCAGACACGGAAAGGAAACTATAAGACTTCCTACAGAAGGTATCGGTGGAGAGTGACAAAAAAAGGACTACAAAAAAAACTAAGAAAACTGAATGCATGGTTATCAGCAAAAGGTGCAACCCAAAATGCCAAATACAGGTGGGGGATACGAGAATCAAGCAAGTACAAACACTTAAATACCTAGGAAGTGTTCTAACAGGAGATCGAAAGTGCGACACAGAGATCCGAAGGCGAATTGGCATTGCAAAGGACGCGTTCCAGAAGCTGAATAAAGTACTAACACAGGAAAATTTCACTAGAAACAAAGAAAAGAGTGCTGGATTGCTATGTGATGTCAGTTCTTCAATACAGCAGTGAATGCTGGACAATATCATCGAAAATGAGGACAAAACTGGAAGCAGCGGAAATGTGGTTCTACAGAAGGATGCTGCGGATATCATGGACTGAGCATATAAGCAAAGATGAGGTGTTGGAAAGAATGGTAACAAAAAGGAAATTAATACTGAGCATCACAAAGAGACAACTGAAGTTCCTGGGACATGCAATAAGGAAGAAGAGCTTGGAGAACCTGATACTGATAGACCAGATAGAACGAAAAAGAGACAGAGGAAGGCAGCAGATAACATATTTGAGGGGCCTGATCAGGTGGATGATGGAACGGGGTTTGCGAGGTGTAAATGGAGCAAACATACTAAGAACCACAAGGGATAGGGATACGTGGAGAACCATGATCGCCTACGTCCTGAAGAGACAGGGCACATAAAAGAAGAAGAAGAAGAAGAAGAAGAAGAAGAAGAAGAAGACTAGATTGGCGGTAAGGTCTTATCATTTTACAGTTAAAATGGTTAAATGGAAGAGCAAGGTTTTTCCTAAGGCTGATCTTTCGCACTTCCTGCTTGTTAAACAGTCGTCTGGCATTTTGCTGTCCAGTAAACTTCGATCTTCAAAAATTTAAACGTAATGTCAATCGTAATCTTCTCTCTCAATGAACCCGTTTTGACATCCGGAACGTATATACAAAGTTTAATAATAAAGCTGATAATTTTGACAGATGAAAGTTTTGGCTCCGAAAAAAGATGGGTATATGTGTGTATGTGTGCACATATTTTGATGGAGACTGAAAATCATTTACTTTATTATCACGGACTGTCTTATATGCTAGTGGTCCCGTGCCGTCAAAAATGACAGCAAATATTAATATTGATATGTCGTCTAAAATATATCTTTGTTTCTAACAAAATTATATATTCGATCAGAGTCAAAATGTCTCACTATTGTGGTACAGTGGATGTCGGCTCGGAACGAGAAACCGGGGAGCTGAGGTCGAATTCCAGTTGCAATTCATTGTATTCACTTACGCGCAAATACCCTTGGGATAGGTATTAATCCGTTTCTTCCTTCCAGTTATGGGTTAAATAGCAGGACAGATTGGGTTCTATAGCCTTGGTCGGCAACCAGTCTACCGCAGAAAGCAATGGCAACCTGCTGCGTGATAATCTTCTGCCCAGTCAGTCATGTCTCTTTCGAGACATGATCGCCCAAGTGTGTATCACGTATGGCACTTAACTGACTGATTCATAAGAGCATATAGTTGAATATAGGGCAATATCCTGCCTAATCTTCTATGTTTGAAAGCAAAAAAAAAAAAAAAAAAAATGGATTATATTGGAAAAGATATATTTTCTCATCCTCGTTTTGAAATTAATAAATAATTGATTTTTAAATGAAATGTCACTTGTTATCTTCTGTCTTCGTAATTATTGTTTTTCTTTTCTTGTTGTCTCTCATTGATAATGTTTTTTTTTTCTCATATTCTCTCACTCAATATACCCGTGCGTCTTAGGATTTTTTTTTTCTTTTTTTGATGAAAAGATAAAGATTCTTTTCTTTTTGCATATCTATCTATCTATCTATCTATCTATCTATCTATCTATCTATCTATCTATCCAGTTCTGTTCATTATCTATCTATCTATCTATCTATCTATCTATCTATCTATCTATCTATCTATCTATCTATCTCAGTATGTTCATTATCTATCTATCTATCTATCTATCTATCTATCTATCTATCTATCTATCTATCTATCCAGTTCTGTTCATTATCTATCTATCTATCTATCTATCTATCTATCTATCTATCTATCTATCTATCTATCTATCTATCTATATTATATTAATTCAAAAGGATAATCAGGTAGGTAAATAAAAAAAACTGATCCTAATTAATATTAACTTCATTAATATTAAAATTCATCAAGGTGAAGGGCTCAATGCAAATATTATATTCTAATTACAGAGCCAAATATAAAAATAAAACAAAATTTCGATGTTTAAATTCGTTGAATAGCCATTTCTACGAGGACTTTCTCGTGTCTTCAGCAACGAAATATTTATTTAATCAAATTCAAATGACAAAAGATTTTATACCGGCAGAAGTCAAAATAATTTTCCATCTACAGGAAAATAAAATGGGATGGGGTTAATAATTTTTGAATTTAAAGAAGTAAACAAGGAAGTAGACAGATATCTATGTCTCTTATTAGAAATCACCCTTCTCCCTTATCTGAGTTGTGAGTTTAAAAGTTGAAATAGTATATATATATATATATATATATATATACTAGCTGTACCCGGTCACGCGTTGCTGTGGCTCAGTTTGGTTAAATTGAAAAATTTATTTACTGAACCAACGAAATAAATGGGATATCGATAATAAGTCGTTAAAAAGAAATCAATAGAAAATTTTAAAAAAGAGGGTAAGGGATTTCTGTTGTTTACGCCCTCCAAAATAGAAATAATAAAAAAAATCTTCGGTTTTAAAAAAATAAAACAAGAAATTTATTTACTAAAACAACGAAATGGGAATTCCGCACTAAATTTGAGAATCGTGTATAATTATTTATATAGATCTTTAAAGGCGTCCATATTGAAAATGAAAGTTTTTTGCTTTGGCTCTCACCAGCACTATTCGAGTTTGCAAAATATATATTTTTTAATAGTTTTTAATATTAGGTATATAAAAACACGCTCGTATTCGATTAAAATGCCATAGTAAAATTTCAAAGCTATTGGCGCAGCCGTTTTCTAGATGAGCGGTTAATAACAAACGGACAAGTATACACACACACACATATATATATATATATATATATATATATATATATATATATATATATATGCATGTGTGTGCATACGTGTGTGTTGGTTTTAGAGAGAATCAAAAGTTTGAGAGAAGACAGGAGGCGACATGCCACCATAAGAATAACAAAATCAGACGACATCCGCAGCCATTTTTAAATTTGAATTGTGTACACTTGTGTAGCAGTTGAGTGACGCATGAAAGCCGCTCATCTCGAGTCGCTGTCAAATCATTTAGAATCTGTTTGTGCTTAATTACATTTGCGATATTTACTACCAAGACGGCTGACTTCCATTTTACGTTTGTTTTAGTCTCGGTTTTGCTGCTATTTAATTATCTATTGTAGGTATTAATGCTATTTATTATATTCAATTGTTTGCCTTATTCATGTTCCACAAAGTTTTCTTCTCAGGAAAATTTAATTTCTTGTTATTTGTTTTATTCAAAACGAAACTCAAAGTTATATTTCGCAGCAGAAAATAAGAAATTATTCACGCTAGTTTTTCGACATTTCAAAAGCTTCTTTCCCGCCGCGAATACTGGAAAATCTCATCAAAGATGAAAGAAAGACTTGAAACAACAAAAATTTGGATCTACAGAATCATGCTGAGGATAAGATAAACCGGACATGTGAGCAATGACAAGATTTTGGAGAGGATAGAAACGAAAAGAGAACTTGCACTTAACATCAAAAAGAGACAGCTGAAATTTCTGGGACACGTAATGAGGAAGTAGGGCTTAGAGAATCTGATACTCGCAGGACACATACAGGGAAAGAGAGACTGAGAAAAGTAACACGTAGCATATTTGATGAAATTGAGCAAATGGATTAGAGAGCAGTGTTTAGGAGTAATAACACGAGAAAAGGTGTTATGAGCTACAATGGATAGGTGGAAGCAGAGGGCCATGATCGCCTACGTCCTGACGAGACACGACACATAGAAGAAAAAGAAGATTTAATATTCCTGTAATCTAAAAGTTGATACGATAGATTGTGACAAATGTCTCTATAATACAAGTCATTGTTTATCTTAAATAATTTTAAATATCTTTATCGTCGTGAAAGAATTCACATAAGGTTGTGTGTAGTACTCGCAACTGCATTTCTAAAAAAAAAACTTACTTGCTACAGCAACCACGCTACAGCATTTAGTATGGCCCTATACACGACAGGAGAGTCTACAAGGGCAACTTACGATTTACAGATATTTTCAACTACTTTCGGAGCCTACAAGAGAGGAGTCATTTTTTCAAGACACTTAGACGTTCAACAGAAGACAGGAGTGTTGGTTTATGCCTTTACCAAAGTTATCTCGTGTAAGATTTGACATAACAATAATAAAAAACAAAAAAACAAAAAAAGAACAGCTAGAGTTTGGAAACGGTTCCCATTTTTCATACATAAAAATTATGTATCCGTTGATTCATTTTCGGATGCGGGGAACTGGCGCGCTGAGTTCAAATTTCCCACAAGAACCTTACGCTAGCTTTCGCATAAATATGCTAGGAAATGCATATTTCCTCTGTTATTTATTTATGGTTTAAACTAGGGGTCAGCAACCTTTTGGAGAGAGCGGGCCAGACAACTATGCAAAGTCTCGAAGGACTGCACGATATCAAATCTACTGTAATAATTGTCTTGACCTCAGATCAGTCAGTCAGTTAAGTGCCATACGTAAAACACGCTTGGGCGATCATGTCTCGAAAGAGACATGACTGACTGAGCAGAAGATTATCCCTCAGTAGGTTGCCATTGCATTCTGCGGTAGACTGGTTGCCAGCCAAGGCTATAGAACCCAATCTGTCCTGTTATTTAACCCATAACTGGAAGGAAGAGACGGATTAATACCTTTCCCAAGGGTATTTGCGCGTAAGTGAATGCAACGAATTCAACTGGAATTCGAACTCGGCTTCCTGATTTCTTGTTCCGAGTCGATATCCACTGCAGCACGACGCACATCACTCCGTGCAAATGTCTGCCATCGACTGGACGTTTAAAGAAATAGCAATGAAGTTAATGTTATATTATTTAAACAAGGTTCTTCATTTTATTGCAAGACTAACAGGCTAACAACTAACACACTCAACAAAAAATGGTAATTCCGTTAAACAATAAAATACAGTTAGAAATGGCAAATTATCTAATAAAACATTTGTTTCTCTTTATTGTTCGACAACTCTTCCACATCAGTTGATACATTTGTTGATGACAGGAACAAAACTTCATCCAAGTGGTCATCACCCAACCTTGTACGATTTTTAATATATTTCTTTTTCGTAAAATGGTTGTTCTCTAGCATAGGTTCTTCCAAATAATGATTCCATCATTTTCGCATTATTCAATAGACTTTTATATTTTCCGCTTGCCAAAATATATTTCTTAAGAAAGTCAGCAGTGGACTTCAAATTATATTTTGATTTTAAAAAATCGTGGTATTGCAAGTCGCTGATAATTTTTTTGCCACTTTCTCAGCAAATTAATTAGACAATTAGTGTCGATTTGTTAAGTTGGAGAACCTGACAAAACTTCTTCGCGGGCTGGATGTGGCACGGGGGCCGAGGGTTGCCGACCCCTGGTTTAAACTGTGTAGACTGGGTGTCCTAGTTTTAGTTGACAGCTAAAGGTGAACTGTTTAGAAGGAGAACTTTGAAATCTATATCGGTTGGGTATGGGGCTAGCAACCAACCACATGTAGAATCTACTTCCAACGGAAACTACAACAACGACACCACGTGTGTTAAGGCACGCTCAACCACAGGGTTTACATAATCCCCTCAAACTTAAATATTTGGAAAAGGTCAAATTTAATCAACAGCTGATTAAAACTTTTGATGATTTTGAACATATTTAAATTATTTTTGTTTTTATTTTTCAAAATGCTGCTACTACACCCTTCTGAAAATTAATTGAAACAACTAATTTAGTATCCTTTCTTTCCTCATACGGTCGATTTTAGACCCACTGGAGTGACAGGGTGTAATCGATTTCTGTTTTTTCCTCAGATTAGGTCATTTGCAGTGGTGTGCAGTAATATTAATCTATTTCCAGGGTGTATGATGAAATTTGTTTGGCCTTGAAAAATATTCCGTAATCCGTGATTGTATCAGATTTCTATCACGTTAAGACACTATTGTCTCGACTGTCGAGTAGTTGTGCAATGGCCATTACCTGTGGACGTTATTACGAACACTGTAACGCCGCACGAACGCTTTGGCAAACTTACAGAGAGATCGCGGATATTGTTGGTGTCAGCATTCCAAATGTCAGTCGTGTCATCAAGGCGAAGATAAAACTGGATCCATCTGACCAAAACGCAAAGGAAATTGCGATGGGAATAGAAAAAACAACGCCAAGAGACGACGATTTTCCTGGATTTCCTTATCAATTTGAACGTTGTAATTCCATTCTGTATTCTGTTATCATAATAATAATTGTGCTTGATCCCTGCTCCGTTTTCTTCGCACGACTGTTGCACCTTGCCAATACCTAATAAATAATTGTCTATTCCGTTTTGATAGCGTGGAAAGACAAAAGAAATATCAGAAGTTAGCTGATGTCTATTACACCACAATACACATGCATATTTCATTCTAAAGAAAATTTTAAAATATGCTGCGTGTAAAATGTCATGATGCGACCATTTCTGACATTAGATCTCTGGTTGAAACCCGGAAAGAAATTTGTGTAAAACAGAAATAAAAATTAATAATAATAATAATAATAATAATAATAATAATAATAATAATAATAATAATAAACATAAGATGCATCATTCAAAGGCTGATGTAGACCGTTTATACATACCCCGTAAAGGAGGTGGAAGAGGTTTTATTCAGCTAGAAATGTCATACAAGACAACAACTATTGGCTTAATAACATACATAGAAATAACAAAGGACTGGATGATACAATTAATCAAACAACATGAAAACAGAAAGAAAAAATATTCAATAATAAAAGAAGGCAGTAAATACAAATAAGATTTTCATTTAGTAGATTCTGTAGAAAAGCAAAACAAATCCAAGAACCCACTATTGCGGCAAAAAAAACATGGAAAAGAAAGCCAAGGATAAAGCACTTGAACAGATAAAACAACGCTGGCAAGACAAACCTCTGCATGGCCAATATCCAGAACGTGCTAAGAAATCTAATGTTGATAAAGTTAATAATCATTTATGGCTACGTGTATCTGGATTAAAGTCTGAGACTGAAGGCTTTATTCTTGCAGCGCAAGACCAAAGTCTTTTCACTAGGAACTCTCAAGCAAATATTATACATAATAATGTGGATCCAAAATGCAGGTTCTGTGATAAACACCAAGAAACAATAGACCATCTAATCTCAGGATGTTCTTTACTTGCCCCAAATGAATATAAAAATTGTCACGATAGAGTGGGGCAATATTTACATTGGACAATGTGCAAACACTATGGGAAATATGTAAACAAACACTGGTATGAACATCACCCAACACCAGTTAGAGAAATAGAAAATGTCACCATTCTATGGGATTATACTATCTACACAGACAGAAAAACTGAAGCAAATAGGACGGACATTATTGTTAAAAACCAAAAAAAAAAAAAAAAAACTTGCCTATTAATTGATATGGCTTGTCCAGCGGATTGTAAGATAGCAACCAAGGAATTCGAAAAACTGTCAAAAATATAAAGACCTGGAAATTGAAATAGAAAAAATGTGGAAATTGAAAACAAGAATCGTGCCAGCCAGTGATAGTAGGTGCACTTGGAATGATAAAATAATGGAACAAAACAACACGCTGAAAGAATCCCTGTAAAACCCCAGCTTAAGAGATATACAAAAAATGTCTTGTTAAGTACAGCCCACACACTAAGGAGAACTTTGTCTAAAGCTAAGGATGATAGGGGAGATAGAAAAAAACATGAAATGGAGCTATAACAACACACCACTACCTGTCTTAGGTCTTCTCGCAGACTTGGTAGGTAGTGTGACCATAGCAGAGATCGAAATATGATGAAAAATGACAGAATAATAATAAAAATAAAAATAATAATAATAATAAAAAAATATGAATATGTATATATTTGTATTTATCCATTGCGATATATTTTACAAAGCCTGCAGTTGGTAATTTACGGATTTTGATGTCCTGTTATGATGTAAACGTATTGATAATGTGTAAATAAATAAATACATTCAACACCTAACATAAAGGAGTTGGTCAGGGACTGTAGTTGGTAATTTACGGATTTTGATGTCCTGTTATGATGTAAACGTATTGATAATGTGTAAATAAATAAATACATTCGACACCTAACATAAAGGAGTTGGTCAGGGACTGTAGTTGGTAATTTACGGATTTTGATGTCCTGTTATGATGTAAACGTATTGATAATGTGTAAATAAATAAATACATTCGACACCTAACATAAAGGAGTTGGTCAGGGACTATAGTTGGTAATTTACGGATTTTGATGTCCTGTTATGATGTAAACGTATTGATAATGTGTAAATAAATAAATACATTCGACACCTAACATAAAGGAGTTGGTCAGGGACTATAGTTGGTAATTTACGGATTTTGATGTCCTGTTATGATGTAAACGTATTGATAATGTGTAAATAAATAAATACATTCGACACCTAACATAAAGGAGTTGGTCAAGGACTATAGTTGGTAATTTACGGATTTTGATGCCCTGTTATGATGTAAACGTATTGATAATGTGTAAATAAATAAATACATTCGACACCTAACATAAAGGAGTTGGTCAAGGACTATAGTTGGTAATTTACGGATTTTGATGTCCTGTTATGATGTAAACGTATTGATAATGTGTAAATAAATAAATACATTCGACACCTAACATAAAGGAGTTGGTCAGGGACTGTAGTTGGTAATTTACGGATTTTGATGTCCTGTTATGATGTAAACGTATTGATAATGTGTAAATAAATAAATACATTCGACACCTAACATAAAGGAGTTGGTCAAGGACTATAGTTGGTAATTTACGGATTTTGATGTCCTGTTATGATGTAAACGTATTGATAATGTGTAAATAAATAAATACATTCGACACCTAACATAAAGGAGTTGGTCAGGGACTGTAGTTGGTAATTTACGGATTTTGATGTCCTGTTATGATGTAAACGTATTGATAATGTGTAAATAAATAAATACATTCGACACCTAACATAAAGGAGTTGGTCAGGGACTATAGTTGGTAATTTACGGATTTTGATGTCCTGTTATGATGTAAACGTATTGATAATGTGTAAATAAATAAATACATTCGACACCTAACATAAAGGAGTTGGTCAGGGACTGATTCAAGCATTGCTGATGTTAAAGCTAATGTTTGTGATTATAACTTGTTGCAAATCGTTACTAGAAGAGCAAATATTTTGTATTAATATCAACCGGCCTAGTAACCGGGAAGTGTTAGTAAAGAAATGTGTGTTACCATTTTACGCCAAGTGAACTGTTTGTGCGTTTTAGTGCAGTGGATATCGACTTGGAACGACAAATCGGAAAACCGAGTTCGGATTCCTCTTGAATTCCTTGCATTCACTTACGCACAAATACCCTTGGGAAAGGTATTAGTCCGTCTCTTTCCTCCAGTTATGGGTTAAATAATAAGACAGATTGGGTTCTATAGCCTTGGCTTGCAACTAGTCTACGCAGAATGCAATGGCAAACTACTTCAGGATAATCTTTTGTCCAGTCAGTCATGTTCTTTTTGAGACATGATCGCCCATGCATGTATTACGTATGGTACTTAACTGACTGACTGATACGAGGTATAGCATATACACCGTGTTTTTCTGACGTCAGAAAAAGAAATCAGTGAATTTTTTAAAACAATTTTTTCACTTGCCAAATAATAGGACAGATTTGGTTCTATAGCCTTGGCTGGCAACTAGTCTACCGCAGAAAGCAAAGGCAACCTATTTCGGGATAATCTTCTTCCCAGTCAGTCATTTCTCTTTTGAAACATGATTGTTCAAAGCGTGTATCCCGTATGGCACTTGTCTGACTGAACTGTTTCTGAGTTACGAGAAGCCATCATAACAATGTCAGGTAAAAATAACTACTTTAAGAGATACAGATCTCTCAGCAAAACTTTCGAAACTATACATTTGCTAACTCTATTTTCATGTCGAAGAAAATCAGGAGACTAGTCGAGAGTTTAACAAGTGAGAAGTGCAAGAGAAGAAACAGTGAGCTCACATTCTTAGTTGACTTTTGGTATAAACTAGTGTGGAAAGTCCACATCATTAAATCACTATTTTTCCACCGCCCACTTGTAACATGTGGTTCTCATTCCTGTTTTTTTGTTTTTTGTTGCTGTTGTAAGGTTGCTGGTTGCTGATGTAGTTTTCATTATTTGGTAAAGATCTTTGCAGTTTTGCCTGATGAAGGAATGTGTTTTTACTCCTAACCTAATCATCAATTAATTTTACACTACTACTAACCATAAGTATATCATATCCGATGCTGAAAATGTAAAAAAAAAATTAAATATAAATCTTTATTTGAAATATTTTACATGCAGGCACTTCAAAATTTGTACTCTGAGTTAACATTAATAGGAACTGAAAAACATATTATTTAGGTAAGAAAATCAGGTACTGAAAATTTAATTAAATTTTAATTAAAATGGCGTCATTTGCGCTGGGTACTATATACTCATCGTTAGTGTTCTCGGGTTAAACAAGGACAGCAACTGAAAAAATACAAGCGTCTGCAACAGGGATTAGCGGGACGATTTTGCAGATGGATGGATTGGTAAAAAACAAACAGGCATTAATTTTAATTAATGATCTGAGAAAGATTTTGTTTATGATTCGTGCTAGCACAATCATCGATGGTTTCTGCACATTCTACTAAATTCAATTTGTTATAACAGTGCCCATTATTTACATCCGGGTAACTTTTGAACTGAACCCTTTATTTAATCTGCATAGGTAGGTTTTTTGGTTCCGTTTTACGAACAACAGCCTGAAGAAACTGATAACATAAAGATAAGGACAACAGCGTAAATGTTCTTCATCTTTCAACGTAAATAATGTAAATAATCCTCATCTTTGTTGTCATATTCACGATTTTTCTTCAGATGATCGCAATTTCTCGGTAACTTAAAAACCTTATAAATCTGATGTGGATCGAATCAATAGTTAAATCCGCTGCTAAGAAGGTCGGTTCTCTGTGCAGAGCCAGGAAGTTTTTCCTGTCTGAAACTATTCTGCACATCTATAAATCTACCATCCGCCCTTCCATTCAATACTGCTGCCATATCTGGTCGGGTTCACATGCTACCCACCTAGTGGCCCTTGACAAAATTCAACGGAAAATCTGTAATGTGATCAATCACGACTTGGCAGCTCAGATGCAGTCACTTTATGTGTCTCAGGGGCGATGATCTCATTTTTTCCTCGATATGAGATCAGCTACTCCTGGTTTTACTACTGCCCTTCGTGTTACGACTTTGTGGTGTTCTGTCAAGGCTCTGTGTGCCACACTCTGAATCGCTTTCTTGTCGCTATTTTGTGGATATAATTAACCCATGAATAAGAAAGTCACCATCTTATGTCCGAAAAACCGCCCACTTCGAGGAATTAATTAGAGATGCTCCTGTCCAATCCAGCCAGATGTTGAGGGTGGATGAAGGAAATAAATGTTGAATATGAAATTCCGATCCCCTGAAGACGGTCGGAACGTACACTGGATGAAACATCGTGTCTATGGTAAAAAAGATGAAGACAACAATCTGAACAATGTAAATAGTGTATATAATTACAATACCTCACCTCAGAAGTATAGAAAAATAGTCATTAATTCGAATGTAAATAATGATACTTCCTATCAGAAATTCGGGCAAAAATGAAGCAAATACTATCAAAAGGACACCTTCTCGATAAATCGGCCATGTTTAGATTCAAAATTGGGTCTCATAGTCGGAATACTGATGTTCTCAGCATTCACCCACATATTTACATAGGATTTAAATAAAAACAAGAATGGGCAGCTGAGATAAGAAGAGATAAGGAAGATAGCGAGAAGAAAAAAAAAAAGAAAAAAGCTGAGGGATAAAATAGTTAACAACACATACGGTAGTGTCAGTGGTATACGGAATTTTTATCATATAATAATTCTGCTTGTTTCTTCCTTAGTTAGTTACTTAATTCCTCCGTCCGTTACACTCACTCTCTACACGAGCTTTTCCTTCCCTTCTATCTGATTATAATCTATAAACGCTACTCTCCTCAGCCTTTCTCTCACCTTTGCCAAACGGAAGGATAGTAAAGAGCGAGAGAGTAGGAGGAGAGAGCCTATAGCATTACCGTAGCAGTAGCAGCTTAAGCTGGTGGTTGCGTGTGTGTATATGTGTGTGTATTGTATAATATAGTAAAAATAGGTAGGTTTGTTGTCGTATCCCACGAACTAATAACGAAATTTTGGGCCTCTACACCCTTGGCTATTACTCGGTTGTTTTTTTCTGTTTACAATGGACACAGGAGCCATGATTTTTCAGTAATAAAAAGAAACATTTTCTCTTTCAAAATCTCTCACAAAATAGTGTACAGTATTTTGGTTATGGCCTGTACATACGCCGTTTAATATAAGATTACAGGAAAGTAGCTTCTATGGATATTACGTTTATTAACGTAATTTAAAAAAAATATTTTTAAAAAATATTTTAAAAAAATGACACTGTGTTATCGTTATTTTATTATCCAATACCTTTATGTTTGAAGACGTTACTATCATTTGGAGTATGACAAAGTAAATTTTTTTAAGAAAATCATAATTATCCTTCGTGGAAATTCCTCGGGTTCCGCTAGTTATTATTATTATTATTATTATTATTACACTTTACAGCATTAACACCTTACATAGGAATAGGTCTTTAACATGTTTATTGAAAACAGTTATTGAGAATGGTCTCAGTAACTGTTTTCAATAACCTTGCAGTTTGAATGGTGTCTGGATTTCAAGTTCTTCTCTATATAGGTTGATAGATTGTCCAGAATCGTTACCGGTGATCCAACAACTATCGGCACAACTGTCACGAAGAGGTCCATATATGTATTCAGCTTTTTGGTCTGTTTTAATTATAACCCGTGGTCTGCGGTAATGGAAGGAAATCCTCCGTCAGAAACATTTTTCCCCAAATTTCTGTCTTGCTTTCTTTCGCTCCTCCTTTTGCAACCTCCTTCTCACTTTTTTGTCTGTTCCCCTTCTCATTTCTTTCTTTCTTTCTTTTTCTTCCGTTTCTCCTTCCTCCTTTTTTCTCTTTTCTACTAATTCTCTCTCTAACTTACTGTCTCATTCTCTTCATCTTTTTCCACCCCCCCCAACTCTCTTTCCCTTCCGTTCCTTGCATATTTGCTCTTCTTCTAGCTTGATTACCACCCCTCTATTCATTTCCGCTTTCTCTTTCTCTGAATATCTCTCTTTCTCCTTCCACTTCAATTTTCTCACTCACCTTCATTTTCTTTTGTCTCTTCACCTCTTCTTTCTCCCTACATTACTTCTTATTATTTTCTCTTCTTTTTTTTCTTTCTCATCATTGTTATCCCTTTCTCTCTATGATATCACTTTAATATCTCCCCTCATTTTCTGTCTTTTTCTTTCCTTTTTCTTTTTTCCTCTACTCTCTTTCTTTTTTCTATTATCCGCTTTTTATCTCATCATACGCCCTTCCGATTCTCTCTCTGCCTTTTACTTTCTTTTTTTTTCTGTTTCCTCGTCTTTATCTCCCTTTTTCTTTTCTTTTTTCGTCTCGTTTTCTTCCTATCGCATTTCTCTCGTTATTTCCTTTCATTATCTTATTCCACTTTTCTTTCAATCTTTATTCCCCTCCTCTCTCTTGACTCTTTCCTTGACTCTTTCTCCTATTTTCTACCTTTCTATCCCCCCACTCTTGTTCGTTTTTCTCGTTCTCCTCCCTCTTCATTTATCCCTTTTTTACTTCTCTCTCTTTTATCTCTCTTCCTCTTCTTTCTCCTAATCTCCTCTCTATCTTCTCTTTCTTTCTCTCTTCTCTCTTTCTTCACACTCCTCTCTCTCTCTTTCACTTTTGTCTTTTTTATTTTTCTCCACCCTCCTCTTCATTTCTTTTTTCGTTTTGCTCTTTATCAACCCCTCTCTTTATCTCTTGTCTGTTTCTTTATTTCTTCTTCTCTATTTTTGTCTCTTTCCCCCTTTCTCTGTTTACTCACTTTTATCTCCTGTTTTTTTTCTTTTCTTTTCTTTTACTCTTTGACGCCCTGCCTTGGTGGCTTCTCTTGTGCATTTATTTCTATCTTTTATCATCTTTCTCATTCTCTCTTTCCTGTTTTTCCCTTTCACAATGATCATTCTATTTTTATCCCTCATCCATCATCTCTTTTTCTGTTTTGCCCATCTCTCTCCCCCTCTCTCTCTTATATTCAGTCTGATATCACATTTACACACCCACCCACCCCCACACACACACACACATGTAAGTCATTTTTTGCTTTAACCAAAGCAGTTCCCCTTTGTATAGATTGAGTCGGGCAGGCAGGCGAAAGGCATTTGTCGTCAGGTAATGAAGGTTAACGAAGCCTACAGCACGGAAGCGCCTGGTCGGAGATGTGATGGAACAAGTAATGACTTGCTAATCAAAAGCATTCTAGCAAAGACCTACAGCATTATTCTCCCATCGACAGGGTGAGAAGCAGACAAAGGTTTTTTTTAGGAGGATACAGAGAGAGAGAGAGAGAGAGAGAGAGCGAGAGAGAGAGAGAGAGAGAGAGAGCGGTGGAGAACAGAAAACAAAACTGTACAGGTGCGCACGAGCACTGATGCTACGAACACAAACGAATGCAATTTGACGTCCACTAACATTTAAACACCTGAATATTTTCATGTCTGAACCAGATGAGATTAAGAAAGCAGAAACACACACACACACACACACACACACACACACACACACACACACACACACACAAGAATACATGTTACACATTTCCAAATCTACCATTCGTCCGTGCATTGAATATTGTTGTTATATTTGGTTTGACGCTGATTGTATGATATTCTTCGCGGGTAGAGAACCAGAATGTTTCTACTGTTTGCTTTGAATCTCCGATTTAGGTTCACAGTAGTGAACCCAGGTTTCATCCTGAGTTAGTAATATGAGGTGTAAATGTTCAGGCTCAGCCTGAAAACGAGTCAGAAGTGTCCTGGAAATGTAAACACTTTTATGATACTGCTCTGGTGCCAGAATTCTTGGGACACATCTTGGAGACAGCTTGCTCATTTCCGACATCGTAGTTAAAACAATATAGATCGAACCAGAACTAATACCTATGAACTTAGCCATCTGCTGGACGTCTGTTATCCAAAACGATACGGTGAATGGCATCAACTAATACATCAGTGGTTGAGTTTTTTGGATGACCAGGCCGAAGGTAATCATTTATGCTGACCATTTAAATTCCGCAGTCCATAGTTGCATATCTAAATTTATTTATAAATGGAACTTTGTCTGTGTGTGTGTGTGTGTGTCCGTTACCTATAGACTCCAAAACGGCTGAACCGATTTTCTTGAAAATTTACAGAGTTGTACTATAAACGTCTGCGAGTGTTCGTAGCTAGGGTTTGTGTCGAGGTACCCCTGATAAATATCGAAAATCGATAATCGAAAAAATCGGGTTATAGAAGGAGTGGTCCGATTTTAATCAAATTTGATACACTCATAGACAAAGACATAAGAAACGATATTTAAAAGTTTCAAGATTGCAATTCTTACAATAGTGCAGAAAATCGATAATATATATATATATATATATATATATATATATATATATATATAAGGCAAGATGTTTGTGTGGGTGTCTATTTATCTGTCTGTGTGTCCTTTATACAAATCCACAATTTTTATCCGATTCTCACCAAACTTCACACAAATATTCTTTAGGCTGAGTCTGAGCTCGAGGACCATGGATTAATTTTAAAGATTTCATTAGACCCGAGCAACGCCGGGCTATACTGCTAGTGAAGTATAATCCCCAGCAAACACCTGTACCATGTCCTTATGGATTTCCTTAGGTGTCATACTTTTCTTTTACAGATTCTTTATGACTGCTCGGGCCTATATTTTGTCTATGTTTAATTTTTTTTCCGAATGAGGCTTATAGATTTTTAAACGAAGCTCGTATTGTGTTGAAACATCTGTTCTCCTGAGATCACCTTAGTTAAGCAGCGTCGAATTAGGTCAGTACTTAGATGGGTGGCTGCTTGGGATTACCAGTTGCTGTAATCTTGTATGTGCGGATGGTGTAATGAATAATGGCTCAAAATCCTTCATCGAAAACCCGAGTTCCAATTCAAATTGGGTTCATTATATTCGCTTACGTGTAAATACATTTGAGAAAGATGCGAATCTACATCTCCTCCTCACAGCTATGAGTTAATTTGCAAATGCATATATATATATATATATATATATATATATATATATATATATTGATTGATTGATTAACTCTAAGTTTTTGGTCATAACAGGGTTAGACCAGAGCACATTCAAATTAAAAAGTGTTAGAGTTATTCCACTACCCAGGTTTCTACCATAAGTGGTGTCCTCAGTCGAGTTTTAATATAATATTATATAATATATATATATATATATATATATATATATATATATATATATATATATTATGCTCTCATTATGATTGAGCTCTCTGGAGAATAACATTTTGAAAACAGTTTCCACTTCTGCTATATGCGTGACTCTTCAGAAATGAATCGAGTTCTCTCGGTGACTGGCGTGTGTATACACTGCTTATATAAAACACATTAAAATTTCCCTTCTCTGATTCCATGCGTTGATGGCTTAGAGGGTAGCGATTTCGACTGACACCAAATCGGTCGACCATCGATCCCGGCCAGAAGCAAGTGGATGCGTCTAGCCACACTGATGAACTGTGATACAGCGAAACAGGCTTGTATGTGGATGACTAATATATATATATATATATATATATATATATATATATATATATATATATATATGTTTTAAACTAATGGATATGTATTCTACAGTTTGATAATGGCATACTCAGACACAAAATCTATAAAGTTTCGGTGCTCAGTGCTCCATCATCAGGCAGTGAACTGTAGCCAGTTACAGACTCATATATATGTTGATAAGGAAATTCAAAATGAAAATAAAAAAATTAAAAAATGACAATAAAAATTCTTCCATATTAGTTGACATTAGTGGAGTTGGAGATGAAGATTTTATACCTTAGAAGATTTGTGGATGTAGACAAATGAATATTGAGACATTAAAATCTAACAATGTAGCAAGAGAAAAGGAAGTAGTTCGTTATGTAAGTTTAAATAAATTTTGAAAAAATATGTAGCCAATATATTGTCTAAGATGCGAGGAGATTGAAATTAAAACAATAAAATGTTTGTCTTAAATGATATTGTTGATATACAACCATAATTTTAATGTAAGGAAATGGATGTAAAGCTAATAATTATAAAGGCAACTTTATATGATTTTAGAATTAGCTGGTAGTGAAAGTAAGCGTAATGTAACAGATAATTAAGGTAAAGTTTAAGGTATACTTAACTAACTAAAAGGAGTAGTATTATAGATTATACCATATAGTAAACAGTTAGAGATCAGTTTAGATATATTCAAGATTGTGAATAGTCCTATGGTGGAATAAGTAGTTATTTCATTACGTTGGTTTTATAAGTTCGTTTTTGGGAATTTAATTATTTGGATTTTTCTTATTAGCAAAGAAATAATTTTTCATGTAACAATTTACATGTTCTAGCGTTTGTTAATAGCTTTCCTTTTACTGTAGGTGATTGATTTGCATCTTTCAATTACCAATAGTGTCCGGTAAGCGAAGTTGAGTTAATATAGATTTTATAATTAAAGAATAACTTATACTGATACAATGTTTGATAAGAGATGGACTTTCTGTAGTGAAAATAGTAGGTTGGTAGACTATAGAATCTGTAAGACATCTATTGTGCAGAGGACACTCATAGGGATTACGACAATTGCAAACATTAGTATTATTTATATAGGGCAGTTTTGATTGTTAATTTTTTGATATTGTGTCAGGATTTTATTGTTATGTTTTTATTATCACTTCAAGATTATGCAGCTATCACTAAGTTTCAGTGTATTGTTATTAAAAATTTTGCGAAGCGGCCATTTGTTGGGAAGTGTTTCTGAACCAAGTTAAGGAAATGTATTGCCTAACTCAGTACTAATCATTTGATTAAATGTTTATTTTTCTCTTTTTCTAATGTTTGGTATTATTATTTTTGCTTGTGGTATTTAATGTCATTTCATTTATAGCCGTTGTTTTTTAGGACAGTATCATAATATTAACTGTGCTTATAAAACTGTCCTTAGTTGAGGAATTGTTGCTTATTCTGCTTTCAAAAGAGTATAGTATATGCTTAATAATAAATGGTGGGTGATTTGATATAGGATGTATGTAAATAGTGTTAGCGTTATATTTTATGTTATTAACTAAATCCAGAATAACATCTTGGGTTGACTTTTTAGGTTATTTTTTACTAGCAGTATAGCCTGGCGTTGCTCGTGTCTAATGAAAGCTTTAAAAGTAATCCATGGTCCTGGAGCTAAGACTCTTTAGACGTTGGCACGAAAGACTAAAAAGCAATAGTTGTTTCCAGTTAAAGCAAAACCGTAGACTGAAAGAAAAATGAATGGATGTAAATTAAAAACCGTAGACTGAAAGAAAAATGAATGGATGTAAATTAAATTTTGATTTCCTGATATCAATATCAAATAAGTTTTTTTTCGTCGTAAACTGAATTTTGAAAGCTAAATAATTCCTCTGAGTAAATGGTATCATGGGTGAGACTAAGAACTACAATTATACCTACTTAGAGCCAAACCCGAAGCAAAAACTAAAATACAGACATACAGGCAGATAAACAGACCCACACACAAACATCTTGCCTTTTATATATATATATTATCGATTTTCTGCACTATTGTAAGAACTGCAGTCTTGAAACTTCTGAATATGGTTTCTTACGTCTTTGTCTATTAGTGTATCAAATTTGATTGAAATCGGATCACTCCTTCTATAACCCGATTTTTTCGATTATCGATTTTCGATTTTTATCGGGGGTACCTCGACACAAAACCTATCTAAGAACACTCGCAGACGCTTATAGTACAACTGTGTAAATTTTTAAGAAAATCGGTTCAGCCGTTTCGGAGTCTATAGGTAACGGACACACACACACACAAGCACACACAGACAGACAAATTTCCGTTTATAAATAAGTTTAGATTATGACTTCAAATCTTTGATTAGACTGTGTATTAATTCACGAATTCTATTTATTTTAGATTTTGTAGAGTTATGAACACACATGAGACTATGGTCTGTATATATGCGAATGTCAGCTATATCAGCAAACAATGTCAATTATATCAATCAGCACCATCCCTTGACAAGACACAATAAGTGTTTAAACAAAATATCTCCTTTGTAGTGATGTTATGACATACATATGTTTTGAATTTTAAATAAATATTTTTGCTCTACTTTGTATTGAGCACTCTTTTTAAGATTAGTATTTATTTATTTATTTTTTGATATCGGAATTTAATTCCACCCATACCAACCCTATTGCATATATATATATATATATATATATATATATATATAAGAAAAGTGCGAAAAGCTAAGAACGGTTTGTTTAAAGTGTAGATTTAGTGTTGATATTACTATAATTATTAATTGCTATTTGTATGATATATTAAGTGTCCATAATAATATTTGTGTCGCTACACGTGTTTTGAATCTAAAGTTGACTCATTTCAGGCAAATAAACTTGTCGCTTCACAAACAAACGGATCTCGTTATGTGAAGTCGCAAGTTTATTCGCCTGAAGAGAGTCAACTTTAGACTCGAAACACGTGTAGCGTCATAAATTGACACACACCATACATAAATATTGACGAAGCCTGTTCAAAATGTATGAAGATTACCCTGAGAACGGCTTTCTTACTTTAATGTAACTTTGTAACTTCTCTGAAAGGATCCTAATAGGCGTACATAAAGTTACACTCTCCAGTGAGGTTACTCAGTCGCAGACTGATTTAGCCATTTTGCATAACTTGCTATATTTCAGGTTTGGCTACCTTCTACTTTTGGCTTTTCACAAAACTGAAGCAGTACTTACGGCCATATCACGTTGAAACACCGATTCCCGTAAGACCACCAAAGTTAAGCGACAACGAGCTTGAGCTATGGGTAACCGATTGTGAATACCAGGTGCTGTATGCTGTGATGGACCGGTGGTGTAATGGATAATTGCTTGGAATTCTTCAGCCGAGTTGCAATTTCAGTTGAGTTCGTTATATTCAGTTATGTGCAAATTCCACTGAAAAAGGTATGAATCCATCCCTTCTCTCTCATCTATGCGTTAGTTTGTTGGACTTTCATCATTAAAACATTATTTCAAAAAATATTTTTAAAATTGTACTTTCGAAAAATGTTTTCTGACTACAAATGGTTAATAAGCCGAATGAATAATAATGAAAAAAAACACGCCTTTGACTAATCGAGAATAAGCTGAAGGCGATGATGGTGATCTCTGAAGGGAACATTTCAGGATGCGTTGTAAATTGTAAGGTTAAATAAATTTTTGAGATTTCAAAAGGAGGACGGCTATTTGGCTTTATTGTTATATAGCCGAATACTTTCTGAACAGATCATAAGATACCCTGATTGAGCACTCCGGAATAATGGTAAACTTTGAAAAACAGTAGCTACTCTGGCATCTAAGCATCGTTCATTCAGAAATGAATTAGAACACTCTCATCTATTGGGCGTATATAATGATAATATACACGCTAAAAAGTCTGTCTCCTTCTACCGAGCGCCCGTAGCTCAGAGTTAGAATCGCCGACTGACGCCAATTCTGTTGGGTTTCAATCCTGGGTAAAAAGCAATCGGCTGTCTAACCGTACTGATGAGCTGTAATACAGCGAAACAGATTTGTCTGCGGATGACTATATATATAAACGCGTTATTACATAACCTAGGTTTCTAGCATGAGTGGTGTCTTCAGGGAATTTTCAATAACTGATTTTACCGTTTAGCCTTTTTTTATAAGAACGCTCACGTAACGGGTTTTTTTTTTTGAACGCTCACGTAACTGTTTTTTTTTTTTTTGAACGCTCACGTAGCAGGGAATTTTTTAACCTCAATTTTTAAAATTACAAGAAATTATAACGGTTTCATACATGGTTGTATGAACCTAAGAGGTATTTTTTAGTATGGTTACACTTAGTCATAATTTTCGTTCTTTCATTCAATAGTCCGTTTTTGTTTGGGAATAGCATGATCTCTAACTTTTCTTCTTGGCAGAGTCTACATATTTTGCCAACGTTGTAAGGCTTGGCTGTTTTTACTATACTCCACATTATGTCTGGGTCTTTTCCATATTTTGATTTTAATTTCCACACGTGGCTAGCCAATTTTGTACAGTTTTTTAAGTTTTCTATTTTGAATGTAGACTTGTGATTGAACCACCTGGTCTTAAGGGTATCTTTGGTTGAACCGAAATATATTTTATTTTGGCCATTTAAGTCATGTAACTTTGCCTTGTAAATGACTTCTTTTTTGTTACAGAGTCCTTGAAGTGAATATTTATTTTTGTCCCTGCAGTTGCATTCTTTATTAGTGGTCTGGTTTTGTCCAATGCTATCTAAGTTTCTGGAGTTTTGTTCTTTTATGAAACTATCTAAATTACTAATACAACTATAACTTAGCTTGATTGGGTTTCTATTGAAAATTTTATTTAGTTCTGATTCTTTTGGAAAGTGTCTATCTATCAGTTTAACAAATATTTGTTCTAATTTAGTCTTTCCCTCTAAATTAATTGGTGGGTTGAACCAGGTAATGTTTCGTTTTCTATAATCGTTTTTTATTTGTCTGTTTGCAAAAGGTTTTTATGTTCAGATTTTCTTAGTTCATCTTCATAGATATTTTTCTTTTTGTCAAATATTGTTTTGTTTGACAAATTATTTGATAGTCTGTGTTCTATTCCTTTGTGAATGTGTCTAATTATACTTTTTGGATGGTTGGATTTTGTATTTATGTATTTTAACTTAAAGTTTGTTTTCATGAATAGCGAGACATTGCCAGTTTGTAAATTAAATTCCTCATCTAAATATTTTACCACTTTTCTATTTGTTTCTATTGTAATATCAAAATCTAGTTTTTTTGAATAGTTTGAAAAGCTCTTTCCTTATTTTATCATTTTCTCTTTTGTTGTCTGGTGCTATCATTAACCCGTCATCTTTATATAATCCGTGGTTGTCAATATGGATTATTTTCTTGATTTTATTTAAAATGTATATGCCCATCAGTTCTGAAATTTCTGCTCCATCATACAATCTTTGTGGTACATCAAATGTGCCATTGTTTGATTTTTTTAATCTATGCTTTATCTTTGTGGAAAAGTATTGATTTGCGGCTATGTAGGATTATATCAATATGTTCAGATGGTATTTTTATGTACCTTTTGGCAAAATTAAACGCTTATATTAAAACCTTTTCAGAAATTAATGGATAAAAGTTTTTTATGCCATATCTAATGAAGGAGTATTTATTTTTGCATTCGATTTTTTGAAACCAAGAAATGCAATCACTTGTGTTCTTTCACTGATTAGCTTGAGTGACTGTTCTTAGCAAGTCACGAATATTTTTATAGTTAGATATATGAGTAAGGTATGTTTAAGCAGGAAATATTCATTCAAATAAGTTTGATTAAAAAGAACCAATAATATTTGTCTGTTTAACATTTTATTGTGTTTTTCCAGATTTCGGATAAGATTTTGAGTATTGTATTAGAATTTGTGGATAAACTGTCTGAAATTTATATTTTGTTATTTTTGGTCAAGTAATTCCGACTTTCTCAGTCATCATCAAGAACCCATATGGCCTTTGTGTGGAAGTTAGATTTTCTTTCTTTGCATCCTGGTACTCTTTAGGAAGCTGGGTGTTTGAAATGGTCTAGCGTTAGGTCATCTAGAGGCTACTGGGAACGAGGTCGCGCAGAAGAATGCAATTTATTTTATTTTATTTATTAATATATAATACTAAGGATAACTCCTTCTGTGATGAATGATATTTTATTTAATATGGGCTGTTTATTTTGTATAATGATAGCTTCTAATGTTCTTATCGAAGATGAAAGAAAAACAGGAAGCAACTGAAATGTGGTTCTACAGAAGGATGCTACAAATATCATGGATCGAGCATGTGAACAATGATGAGGTCTTAGAAATGATGGAAACTAAAAGGAAATTAATACTGAGCATCAGGAAGATATAGCTGAAGTTCCTGGGACACGCAATGAGGAAGGAGTGCTTGGAGAACTTGATACTAACAGGCCAGATAGAGGGAAAAAGAAACAGGGGAAAGCAGCGGATAACATATTTGAAGGACCTGAGCAGGTGGATGACAGAACAGGGGTTGCATGGTGTTACAGGAGAAAGCATGCTAAGAGCCACCAGGGATAGGAAGACGTGGAAAGCTATGATCGCCTACGTCCTGAAAGAACAGGGCACATAGAAGAAGAAAACGTAAAAAGAGGGCTCTTGCATTTTGTATTGTAGAGTATTTTTCGTGGAATCTACTGGTATTTGAGTTTGGTCGTTCATATATATATATATATATATATTTGTTTTTCTTTAATCAGAAGTGGAAGAGTAGGAAGGTAAATTCCAAGAACCTAATTCGAAGCAATATTAAAAATTTTTAATATTAAAAAGTGATGCAGGCAGAGAGCTCATTGTATTAAGTATTTGTAACCGTTGTTAACCAAAAACCCCTCCACACTCTAACTCAGGGTCTTCGCCATTTGGAAAAACAATGTCGCTGACGTGATGTAGAGTCTCTATTAGAAATCCTATGTCGAAATGTACATCCGACACCTTTGAATTTTGAAAATTTTCTCTAATTTATATATATATATATATATATATATATATATATGTGTGTGTGTGTGTGTGTGTGTGTGTGTGTGTGTGTGTGTACTCACTCTCACACACACAAATTAAGATGTACATACATGCCAGATACCGTTCTGAGTGTGTGCATGTGTGTGTCCGCTGCAAATTTCCCTCTCAAGACAAGATATGTTATGAATGCCAACATAATCTTTTTTTGAAAAGCCTTTTCAAAGGCGACCTATAAAAGACATTGTTTAGACTGTTGAATTAAATCTTACCGAATTTTATTCTTTATGACACGTCTTTTATCCCTCCCCACATTTCCCCTCCATAACGCCAATGACAAACTGCGTGCGTCCATTTCGTTTCAGAGAGCAAGGTCAGGGTTGTGTAGGGGTCTGGATAGCCTTTATGTGTTGTTTTCCCCCGACACACACGCCGTAATTCCAATTCTTCTTTGCAATAATTTCTCGCCTTTATTCTTGTTAAGATATTTTCTTTTTTTTTCCTTTTTTCTTCCAAACTGGTTTATATCTTAAATTAAATACATCTTTTCGACTCCTTAAATACGTGTAGCCCTCATCAGCGATTTTCAGTGACATAGTCCCCAAATTCAGGCTCCACTAATTTTTTCCCTGTGTCAGATTCGTCTAATATATTTTGATTGTTCCCGAACTCCCAAATGCAATCCACGTGTGTGCGTGTGTATTTGTGTTCACACACATAACATGCTTCCGAGTGTGCTCGTTTGCTGGAGTGATTAGGTAATCCCTGTTGTGAGGTTATGGCCACATCAGGTCGAAACACCGGCTCCCGTACGATAACCCAAGCTAACCAACGTGGAGCTGGGTAAGTACAGAGAAGAATGACCGCTTGAAAATACGGAATACTGTAGGCTTAGATGTGCGGTTGGTGTAATAGATGACGGCTCAGAATTGAAAGTCGAACCCCGTGTTCCAATTCAAGTCGGATTCGTTATAGTCACTTGAGCGTAAATATTCTTGGGAAAAGTATGAATCCGTCTTTTCCCCCCTTCAGCTATGGGTTAATTAGTTTGACTTTTTTTAATAAAAAAATTATCATTACCAAAATGAATGTTGAGTGTGCGAGTGAATTCTCCAGGAATAAACAGTTGCATCTATTGACGTTTATGAAAGCTTGTTTACGCGGGTTGACTCGTACTATCACTGCAACGTCGACCCTGGTTAGTATATACATGGATGACCACTTAGTAATACCAGAGTCTCCAAGCTTTGATTTTTTGCTGGTGTAATGAATAACGGCTCAGAATTGGAAATCGGCGAGATCTAATTCCAACCGACTCGTTATAAGCCCCTACGCACAAAGGCATGGATTCACTTTTTTTTTCTTGGAAAAGATATAGATCCACCTCTTCTATCCGCTAGCTATGGATTAAATAGTAGGACGTGTATCAGGAGAGCATTTAAAAGATTTTGGGTTTAATTACCCAGCAAATGGTTCATAAGCCGTAAAAATTTCAGCTCAATCAATCAGTCAGTATGCTCTGTTACATTTTTTTTTTGTTTTTTTTTTAATCGTATCACCCCGAGCAAGGCGGTAACGCCACTGATGTGCAGGTGGCTACGTAATAGTGAAAAGATTGGAAAAGAGAAAGCCGGAAACCACATCCTAAACAGGGAACAAGGGATGAGCCTCTTAACCTGTTCAATAGACGTGGGTGGAGTGTGAAGCTATAGTTTGCTTCTTCCGCACACAAAGAACCAACTTTTGGTCTCTACTTTAACTATTCTGAGCGGAATATATTTACCAATTCTGGATTAGGGTTTTCTTCTTCTATGTGCTTTGTCCTTTCAGAACGTAGGCGTTCATGGCTTTCCATGTCTCCCTCAGTCAAGTACGTTACTCGTTGTTTACCCTGTCTCTCTTTCCCTCTATCTGGACAGTTAGTATCAGATTCTCCAAGGCCTCCTTCCTCATTGCATGTCCCAGGAACTTTAGCTGTTTTATCCTAATGCTCAATATTTATCGAAAACCTACTAGCAAAACCATATATATATATATATATATATATATATATATACTGAAAAAAAAAACGACCAAGACCCTGATATAACCTAAAACATATGAAAAAAAAGCCAAATCTTACAACAGTGGTGATGTCTGCAGGTTGTGCCAAGAAGGAAATTGGCCATAATATTATTTCCAGAACGAGAAAGGTTACTAAATGAAAGATCCGAAGCAATGTTTGGCTGTAATCAGAAAATATATTTTAGGATCATAGAAACCCGGATGAAAATGTTTACAATTCTTGAAAGACTTCTCTCTTATTTTGAAATGTCAGTTAATTTAAGCTTACAGTCGTGCGTTCTGAAAATTCCTGTTATAGGTTTGAAGAAAAACGTTACTGAAATGCTGAAGCCAAGGTTGCGTAATCAACTAACTTCCAAATTACAATATTTAAAAGTTCTACATTACATGTATTGAGTTCTTTTTAATACAACTGCATACTGGTCTAATTTAATTCTGACCAATAACTTGTTAATAATTATAATTATATATATATATATATATATATATATATATATATATATATAATATATATATATATATATATTCAAACAATTCATTTCAAATTGTCGGTTGTCGGTTCAAATTTCCGTAACACACACACACACACACACACACACACACATATATATATATAAATATATATATATATATATATATATATATATTCAACCTTTTATATATATATATATATATATATATATATATATATATATATGTGATTGATTCTTGGGATATCATGTCTCTTTCGAAATATGACTGACTCGGCAGAAGAGTTTTCCGCAGTAGGTTGCCATTTCATTCTGCGGTAGATTGGCTGCCAACAAAAGCTCTAGAACCCAATCTGTTCTCCCATTTAACCCATAGATGGAGGGGAAAGAGATGAATTAATGTCTTTCCCAAGGATTTGTGAATGCAACTGGAATTGAAACCCGTCTCTCCGAATTTCCATTCCGAGCTGATATCAACAACGCACATCCTGAACCTTAACTACTACAAACGGAAAGATGTTAAAATGGTGGAAAAATTAATAAAAAATAAATTACATCTTTTTGTCAGCCGTATTTATGAAATACGTATTATGGGTCAAACCATCGTTTGGGGCCACCCTCTGGATTTCGAAGAATTGGTTAAAACTTTAAGGTCGGGTGCTTTTTTCAGAGTCAATTTTCTAGCTTTCTTCAGGCCTGGGAAACTTGTTTTTCCTGAAAATTTTTATCATATGTTTAATAATAACAATAGCAGTGAAAGTGACCTATTACTGCGTATATCTTACGTAAGGTTCCAGCTGTTTTTGTTTAATCTGACTTGCTGGCTGATGGAAATCTTAGGGTTGGTGGACTTTGAATTTAGATAACCTCATCTCTGAAAAAATGGACGGCATGTATTAATGGATTAAATATTTTTATAAGAATAGCTTAGAAAGTGTTGAATTAAAGACGGTATGTAAAATACTAATTATTAATACGGACGTTCGAGAAGAAATGGACATAAAAATATATAAACGAGAAAATATGCATTAATTGTAAAAAAAAACAAAAAAAAAAACGGGCAAATGGACATTGTTGGACGTAGCCGAGTGGCCTAATCCAAGTCGAATCAGTTGATATTTCGTCCTACAAAGAGGGACGCAGGTTCCGACTTTGCACTGCGAACTCTCCCCCTTTTTTTTTATAATCATATGACTCCAAGCAATGAAGTTTACTGCCACTGGTGCGTAGAGGGTTACATAGGATAAAAGTTATGAGAAAGAGTGACAGGTTATAGGGGGTATTAGGAAGTGGGTAAGAGAAGGATGAGAATACTGATGTGATGAGAGTGGAGTGGACGGAGAAAGGAGCATGAGAGAGAGAGAGAGAGAGAGAGAGAGAGAGAGATGTAAGTCAGTGAGATAAGAAATGACTATTGACTTTACATTTAAAATCTTGGAGATTGCAACTGTCGGGGAAGCAAATAAATGGAAAGGAATTCCACAGGCGAGAAGTGCGAGAAAAGAAGCTGTTATAGTAGAAGTTGCGTTTACATTTTATTGGTCTCACAGTAAAAGGTTGGGACCTAGTTGCTAATCTAGTGGCTCAAGTAAATTCATATATAGAGGGCACCAGTGAGCTAAGTTCATTGTATCTTTATTAAAATTCACGAATACACATTCCGGTAGTTGTAATTCACTGTTAAAAAAAAAAAATAAAAAAAAAATTAGCGTTTATTCAAATACATGTTTTCTCTAAAATATAAGGTTTAAAATAATATATATAATTAAAATAATATATATATATATATATATATATATAGTCTTTCGCAGACATATCTATTTAGCTGTATTACAGCTCATCAGTACAGTTAGACATCCGATTGCTTTTTAGCCAGGATTGAAACCCGACCGAACTGACATCAGTCGGCGATTCAACCTCTGAGGTATGGCTGCTCAGAAGAAAAAGGTAGACTTTTAGTGTGCCATATACCATGTAAGCATACGTCAGTAGCTGAGAGTGTTCTAATTCATTAATGAATGAACGATGCGTAGATGCAAGAGTAGCTACTTTTTCAAAGTTTATATATATATAAGAGAATATTAGAGAATATATATATATATATATATATATATATATATGATTTTTTCAATTTTGTCCTTTTACAGATATAAACTTTTTGACATTTTCACGCACACACACATATATGATATATATCAGGCACATACCGTCTTCAATTAATCAAAGTAGACAGCTTGTGACATTAGTAAGTCTGCAAAAAATGCTTTGCACTTTATGCATAATCATCAGAGTAACCTTCATAATTTTGTTGTATTAGGTTTTTATATTGTGTGCCATAGAAGGAAAATGTGGCCGCTGATCTATTTTATTGAGGGTAGGCATTTGCTACCTTGCCTATCTAGGCAGCTAATCCTTAATATATAGAAAACCTAAAAAACAGTACAAAATTGGCTAGCCACATGTGGAAATGAAAATCAAAATAAGGAAAAGACCCAGATATAATGTGGAGTATAGTAAAAACAGCCAAGCCTTACAAACGTAGCAAAATATGTAGACTGTGCTAGGTAGAAAAGTTACAGATTATGATATTCCCAAACAAAATGAACTATTGAATGAAAGAATGGAAATAAGTTTAACCATACAAAAAATATATTTCTTAGGTTCATATAACCATAAATTAAAACGTTATAATTTCTTGTAATTTTAAAAATTGCGCGTTCAAAAATTCCCTGCTACGTGAGCGTTCAAAAAAGATCACCGTTACGTGAGCGTTCTTAAAAAAAAAAAAAAAAAACGATAAACGGTAAAATCAGTTATTGAAAATTGCCTGAAGACATCACTCATGGTAGAAACCAAGGTCATGTAATAACTCGTTTTACACACACACACACACACACACACACACACACACACACACACACACACACACATGACGTTGATGACGGAAGGAGGATTGTGTAGAGTAACAGGAGAAAGCATGCTAAAAGCCACCAGGGATAGGGAGACGTGGAAAGCCATGATCATCTACGTCCTGAAAGAACAGGGCACATAGAAGAAGAAAACGTAAAAAGAGGGTTCTTGCATTTTGTATTGTAGAGTATTTTTCGTGGAATCTACTGGTATTTGATTTTGGTCGTTCATATATATATATATTTGTTTTTCTTTAATCAGAAGTGGAAGAGTAGGAAGGTAAATTCGAAGAACCTGATTCTAAGCAATATTAAAAAATTTTAATATTAAAAAGTGATGCAGGCAGAGAGCTCAATGTATTAAGTATTTGTGACCGTTGTTAACCAAAACCCCCTCCACACTCTAACTCAGGGCCTTCGCCATTTGGAAAAACAATGTCGCTGACGTGATGTAGAGTCTCTATTAGAGATCCTATGTCGAAATGTACATCCGACACCTTTGAATTTTGAAAATTTTCTCTAATTTATATATACATATATATATATATATATATATATATATATATATATATATGTGTGTGTGTGTGTGTGTGTGTGTGTGTGTGTGAAAGTAAAAGATTATGAAAATGATAATTAAAGTGATAATGTCAGCATTTTCCCTTTAATTATCATCTTCAGAAAAAAGAATTTGAACCTTTTTAAAATGGCCGAGTTTTCAATAATTTCAACTATGGATCAAATGGACCCACTTGGAAATAGGATAAGATATCACCCACTAGAATATTATTTTGGGTCTAATTTTTTCTTTTAAGTAGACGATAGAAAATGAAGAAAAAAAAGCCACCAAAATAATCCTGATATAAGAGAGAAAAAATACTTTTTAAAAAATAATATTAGACCTATTGGTAGACTGAAGGTTAAGAAAGCCATCAAACTCAACAAAAGAAGGCACTGCATTTATATTAGAAGCAAAGTATATTTAACTTTCTACAGTCAAATTAAACGGTTTCATTTTCTATAAGGTTAAATTATTTAATTATTAAACGGTTTCATTTTCTATAAGGTTAAATTATTTAATTATTAAACGGTTTCATTTTCTATAAGGTTAAATTATTTAATGATTAAACGGTTTCATTTTCTAGAAGGTTAAATTATTTAATTATTAAACGGTTTCATTTTCTATAAGGTTAAATTATTTAATTATTAAACGGTTTCATTTTCTATAAGGTTAAATTATTTAATTATTAAACGGTTTCATTTTCTATAAGGTTAAATTATTTAATTATTAAACGGTTTCATTTTCTATAAGGTTCAACATCTTTAGGGCCTCAAATTCACTCCAGACCTGAAACGGAAATCATATATACAATCCACTGCTGAACGAAGAGTGAAAATAAGTTACATATTAATCTAACTTTTTATATAATTCCTATTTTCTGAACCAGATCGTCTCTACAACACTGACAACATTCGGTTCTTGATAATGACTAAGACGGTTCAAATTACAAAAACGAAAACAGAAGACAAACATGATCATAAAAATCATAATAAATTACTAAAAAAAAAGAAAAAGAAAAAAGAATGACTCAGTCAATGTCACACATAAATAGATATATTGCTCTGTTGAACCGGATTCACAACTAAACTTGAGACGCAATTAGAGCGCTGTGTTTTTCAGGATGAATGTTCGTTGTGGTACAGTGGGCTCTGAACGACAAATCGTGGAACTGAGTTCTAATTCCAGTTTAATTCCTTGCGTTCATATCCTTGGGAAAGGTATTAATCCGTCTCTTCCCTCCAGTAATGGGTTAAATAACAGGACAAATTGGGTTCTATAGCCTTGTTTGGTAACCAGTCTACCGCAGAAAGCAATGGCAACCTAGTGCGGGATAATCTTCTGCCCACTCAGTCATGTCTCTTTCGAGATATGATTACACAAGATTTTTTCACGTATGGTACTTGACTAACTTTTATTCAGGATTGACACTGAGAAGCATTTTTTGGTCTGTCTGGATAGCCTCTGCCTTGTTATTTATTGCTTAGAGAGAGTTTTTTTTTAATCACATCACCCCAAGCAAGGCGGAAACGACACTGATGTGCAGGGGGCTACATAAATGTAAAAAGATTAATTAGAAAAGAGTGAGGAGCACAAACTAGTTAGAAAGGAACAATAGAAAGCTGAGAAAGCAGGTGCGATGACAGATACATAGGTGGAGAGAAAGGGAAGGTTATACAGGGGAGGGGAGAGAGCTAGAGTCCAGTGGTTAGTAGATGAGTATTGACTTTGCATTTAAATTTCTGGAGGTTGTAGCCGTCAGGAAAGCAAGAATACGGAAGCGAGTTCCACAAGTGGGAAGTGCGAGAGAGGAAGCTGCAGGAGTAGAATTGTCGTCTGCATTTGGCTAACCTGACTGTGAATGGGTGGGATCCAGGTGCCAGTCTGGTTGCACGAGTAAACACCTGTTGAGGAGGCATCAGTGACTTAAGTTCGTCTGAGCAAAAGCCATGAAAGTATTTATAGAACAGACAAAGGGAGTCCACCTTTCGACGATGGGGAAGTGGCTGCAGTCGAGCCACCAGATCAGTACCTATCACATTACAGACTCTCCTTTGGAGCCTGTCAAGAACAATGAGGAGAACGGCAGGGGCACCTGACCATAAATGGCAGCAGTACTCCATGCACGGACGGATGGTTGACTTGGATATATGCAGGATGGATTCAGGTGGAAAAAACATCCTGGATTGACATAGTGACCCAACCTTCTTAGCAGTAGATTTTGCTATGGATTCAATATAGTGGTACCATTTGAGGTCTGAGGACAGGGTATGAAAAGAGAAAGCCGGAAACCACATCCTAAACAGGGAACAAGGGATGAGCCTCTACACCTGTCCAATAGACGTGGGTGGAGTGTGAACCGGGCGATAGTTCAGACTATCTACTCCAATTGCAAAAAAATAAAAAAGGAAAGTGAAAAAATTGGAAAAGAGAAAGCCGGAAACCACAACCTGAACAGGAAACAAGGGATGAGCCTCTACACCTGTTCAATAGACGTGGGTGGAGTGTGGACCGGGCGATAGTTTAGTCTATCTACTCCAATTGAAAAAAAAATAAGTGAGAAGATTGGAAAAGAGAAAGCCGGAAACCACAACCTGAACAGGAAACAAGGGATGAGCCTCTACACCTGTTCAATAGACGTGGGTGGTGTGTGAACCGTTTACCTTTTGTTTCTTTTTCTTTGTTCTTAGTTTGAATTCATTTTCTTGGTTTTTGTTTGTTCCTTTTTTTTAGTATTTCCCCCATACTGTTTTTTTAGGTATTTTGGTAGGTAATCCATTCATGGGAATACTAAAATCAAACAAGTGCAGAAATGTAAATACTAAGGAAGAATTCTAACTGAGGATAAAAAATTGGGGTTCTGAGATATGAAGATGGATTTAAACAGAATATAAATTGACAAAAAAATTGGCGGACCTGAAGGAGACAACTACTACCTTTAAATTTGTTGCTTTTTCATTGTTTTTCATTTTTTTTCAGTGGAATCTTATCGGTTAAACCCTAAACTTTCCGACTGACAAAACAATTTGCAAAAATTTCAACACTTAAACAATTTTAGGTGGATGGCTCAGTTTTTCATACAACATTATAGTAAATAAATCCGGTGCAATTAATTTTTTATACTTGCGCATATTCAACTACTGAAGCCCTTGCAAAATTTTATAATAAAGCCATTCTTGGGGTTTCCGAGGAAGCTGCCATCGTAAGAACTAAAGAAAACCTGAAAAAGACAAAAACAAGAGCAACAACTTGTCCCAAAAAAACAAAACAAGCGACCCCAACGCGAGTGGTTCCAAAATGGTGGATCGATTTACTATAGCGTTGTAAGAGAAAATGAGCCTTCCTAAAATTGTTTAAATATTGAAATTTTTTCAAATTTTTCATTTTTCTTTTTTTTTATAATCGGAAACTTTCTATAATAACCGATAAGACTGCGCTGAAAAAAGTAAGAAAAAATGAAAAAACAACAAATTTAAAGGCGATGGTAGTCTCCTTCAGGACCGCCAAAAGAATTGTTAGAAACAAAGAAAAGAATATTGAACTGTTATATGATATTTGTCATCCTGTATGGCAGCAAATGCTGGACAATCTCCTAAAAGATAAAGAAGAGACATGAAGTAACAGAAATGTGGTTCTAAAGAAAAATGCTGAGGATACCACGTAAGAAACGACGAGGGTTTGGAGAAAACGGAAATAAAAAGGGAACATACTGAACATGAGTAAGAAGCAGCTGAAATTTCTGGGGTAAACAATGAGGAAGGCGGGCTTAGAAAACCTGATACTTACAGGTGAGGGGAAAGAGGGACAGACGAAAACAGATGAGATTGAAACAGAAACCAAAAAAAATAATATGGAACATTGAAAATAATAAAAAAATAATAGAAAGGAACTTCCGTTCCCGTATTCTTGCTTTCCTGACGGCTACGACCTCCAGAAATTTAAAAGCAAAGTTAATACTCACCTACTAACCACTGGACTCTAGCTCTCTCCCCTCCCCTGTATAATCTTCACTTTCTCTCCGCCCATGTATCTGTCATTGCACCTGCTTTCTCAGCTTTCTATTGTTCCTTTCTAACTAGCTTGTACTCCTCACTCTTTTCTAATTAATCTTTCTACATTTATGTAACCCCCTGCACATCAGTGGCGTTTCTGCCTTGCTCGGGGTGAAATGATTAAAAAAAAATGTAACGAAATTTATATCTAAATTTATTTATAACTGGAACATTGTCTGCGCGTGTGTATGTGTGCGTGTGTGTGTCTGTGTGTGTGGGTTTGTCTGTTACCTATAGACTCCGAAAGGGCTGACACGATTTTCTTGAAAATTTACACAGTTGTACTATAAGCGTCTGCGAGTGTTCTTAGCTAGGTTTTGTTTCGGGGTACCCCGGATAAATATTGAAAATCGATAATCGAAAAAATCGGGATAGAGAAGGAGTGGTCCGATTTTAATCAAATTTAATACACTCATAGACAAAGACATAAGAAACGATATTCAGAAGTTTCAAGATTGCAATTCTTACAATAGTGCAGAAAATCGATAATATATATATATATAAAAGGCAAGATGTTTGTGTGTGTGTGTCTTTATCTGTCTGTATGTCTGTATTTTTTCAGCCCTTTTATTTTAGTTTTTTGCTTCGGAGTTGGCTCTAAGTATGTATAATTGTAGTTCTTAGTCTCAGCCATGATACCATTTGCTCAGAGGATTTATTTAGCCTTCATAATTCAGTTTACGACGAAAAAAATTTATTTGATATCGATACCAGGAAATCAAAATTTGACTTACATCCATTCATTTTTCTTTCAGTTTTCGGTTTCGCTTTAACTGGAAACAACTATTGCTTCTTAGTCTTTCGTGCCAACGTCCAAATAGTCTCCAGGCCCATGGATTAGTTTTAAAGCTTTCATTACACCCGAGAAAAGCCGGGCTATACTGCTAGTTATATATATCTGTGTATTAGGGACAATGTTGGTTTTACGTAACACATCATTTGGTGGGGAAGAGCTAAATTAGTAGCATTGTATTTTTTATAATATATTAATTTTAATTTTTTTATTAGGATCAACGGGAGATTTTTTTATGATTCTTTTCATCCTGTTTATAGTTATTGTGCATCTGGTTACAATAGAAGAGTTTGATATGTTTAGGGTCTTTTGTGGAAGTACCTTATTTTGTTTGATGTGTATTGAGGTTTTTAAAATATCGTCTTATTTCTTCATCTACAATGTGGTTAGAGAAGTCAATTGTTAATGAGAGTCTTCTTAATATTTTTTAGTTCAGAATAAAATATTTTTTGTGGATGAGTTGATATGTGCTCGGTTAATTAAGTTGTGTATAAGTGCTATTTTATATTAGTTAGGGCATTCACTTTTATAATTGAGAGTGCAAGAGTTTTTGCTGATTGGTTTTTTATATGGAGAGTTAGTAAATGTGTTATTGTTTGTGTCTATTAAAATGTCAAGGAAAGTGATTTTGTTATCTTTGTTAAGTTCGTATGTAAACTTGAGGACAGAGTTGAAAGTTTTTTGGAGTTTTATTTTTTCATCTATATTTTTAACTAATATAAGAATATCATCAACATATCGTACTTAGATGGAGAGTTTTGTAGTAATGCTGAATATATTATTTTCTAGGTTGGCAATGTAGAAGTTGCTGAAGGTTGGGCTCAGAACTGATCCCATTGAAACACCGTCCCGTTGCACGTATCTATTATTTCTGTGATCATATAATGGGAGTTCGGTGGTACAGGTTAAAAGTAGTTTTTTTAATATTTTAGTTGTAATTTTCAGTGGGGAAAGAGAATTATTATTAGATATATTTTTTATAATAATGTCAATGGTTTCTCTAACAGGAACGTTAATGAATAGATTTTCAACATCAAGTGATGCTATGGTTTCATTATTAGGTTTTTCCGTTTTTAATATTTGTATAATTTCAAGAGATGCTTTAATGCTATATTTATTAGTTATGTATGGTGTAATTAATTGGTTAAGCGTTTTAGTTGGTATATAGGAGTGTGTATTAATGATATAATAGGGCGAAGTGGAATGTTAGGCTTGTGTGTTTTGATAGAACCATAAATGTATCCTGGTTTATAGTACCCGGTTATTTTGGTAAGTTTTAGATTGTCTTGATCCGCCTTGTTAGCTGTGATTAATTTATTAATCTTTGATTTTAGCTGAATGGTACGGTTATTGGTAGTTTTTTAAATTTGGTGTGATCAACAAGTATTTTTTTTAATTTTTGAGTTGTAGTCAAACTTGTTTAAAATAACAAAGATGTTTGAGCAGCTCATAACAAACCACACTCAGCTGATATAGAGTAGAAGCTTCGAACCATGGATATTCGGCTTTGCTGTCGATATTGATGCATGTCCGGGCTTACCCCATGTTCTTCTACGTTTAAACTTATTGTAGTGTGTCCACTTTTCACCTCCAGTCACAATACGGTGCTAAAATCCTTTTTTTTCTGTCGGTGAAGCAGATGTTTACACGTGAAAATATACCGCTCTTCAGCTTCTGTCAGTGCAGCACCCAATGTCCTTGCTTTTGTATAGGTCAGTCAGTTAGTTAAGTGCCATACGTGAAACACGCTTGGGCGATCATGTCTCGAAAGAGACATGACTGACTGGGCAGAAGATTATCCCGCAGTAAGTTGCTATTACTTTCTGCGGTAGATTGGTTGCCAGCCAAGGCTATAGAACCCAATCTGTCCTGTTATTTAACCCATAACTGGAAGGAAGAGACGGATTAATACCTTTCCCAAGGGTATTTGCGCGTAAGTGAATGCAATGAATTCAAGTGGAATTTGAACTCGGCTCCTCGATTTTTCGTTCCGAGTCGATATCCACTGCACCACAACGCACATCTGGTACCTCCACTAAAAAGCTGAAAAAAAAAAAACCATTATGAAGAAAAAAGGTCCCAAACTTAGAAACGAATTTTTTCATCCAAATGTTTATGTTATTATTAAGAGGAAGATCAAAGTATTTTTTAATTAGTTTTTAAAAATTTTCAAAATCCTTTCTAACACGTTCGACATTTTGTTAAAAATCTTTCGTTAGCGGGTAGTCAACTCGTTACAAGAATTTACAATAGAAAACGTAATATTACATTACACAGTTTCTTCCGGTAAGAAACACATTAATCTGGAAAGTCTTCAAAAATCAAATTGTCTGATTTTAATGAAACTTCCAGGATTTATTTACAAATGAATTAAATTATTTTTGAAATCATTATTTAAAAAAACAAAATTGGTAAAAATATTTTTTTACATCTGTTACCCTCCTCACTCCACTTAAATTCATGAAATTTCAAGAAATTAAATTCTGTAGGCAAAACTGGTTTTGTTATTTAAACGCAGGACTCATTGGGGAATGTCAATCATGTATTATTTTTTTCAACCATTTTGCCCTTTTTACCGAATGTCTGCTTCGAATAGTAAAATAAAAATGCATTAAAACTATGACATTATTAAATTGGATAAGCTTTTAATTGCTTTAATAAATAATATAAATTAGGGACATTATAGTCTGAAAAAAAATTTTGATTAATAATGAAAGTTTAAAAGAATTGTTTTTTTTATTTTAATTGTAATTATTCAGATATTAGGTTGGTAAATATCAAGTGAAGAATATATATACTAATCGAAAATTGAAAATTTAATACAAATAATCTCGCCATTGTATTTTTTTTTTAATTGTAATTTTTGATGTATTTGAAGTTTTTTTTTTGTATGGTAATTTCTGTGTACGTTAAAAGGTCATGCGTTTCACGCTTTCTTCCCCTTACAGGAATAAAAATTGTACAATTATGTCACTTGTAATTACCATACACTTATCTTATCTCGCATCTGTCGGACTGTCATCACATTTCTAATAGTGGGGAAAGGTTAGAAAGTTCAACTATGTGTTTAAGAAATAGTTTTATTCTAAATTTCATGCTATAAATAAGTAATACTCATGTAAAAAAGATTAATTTAACATTAAACTTGCTAATTTTCCAAAAATAATGTGTCACAGATATATATTTTATTTTTGTAAAATTTATAAAGCCGAGAATTAACACTTGATTACAAATGTGTCGATCGCTCAAAAATGGCCGAAAAATTTAAAATAAAAAAAAAGAAAAACATTTAGATTCCAATCAATATAATTTCTGTTTTAAATACACCAGAGTATTTTACTTCCTGGAAATAGCACATTTAATCATATAGCTTTCAATTAAAACTAAATAAATGTTTCAATAAATGTTTTTCTTTAAAAATTCAATTTTAAAGTTAGTTATCGAAAATGAATGGAGGTACCTACTTCTATATAATTCCCAATGGTTTCACGTATTTCGAAACTGTTCTGTGATGAACTCCTAATGATTCTACAAGTTTAGCTTGTACTTGTATGTGTCTTCTTGAAGTAATTCTTCCAATTATTTGTCTTCAAACTTTTTCGGTGTACCAAATCGTTCTTTATCTTCAAATTGAAATCGTCTAAAGCGTCTAAAACAATCTCTTCGTGTTGCTTTCGACGGAGCATGGTCGTCGTAAGTCTCAAAGAGAGTTTTGTGCGTTTCAACCATAGATTTCTTTCAAATAAAGTAATGCAGTAAAATTCCCCGCAAATACACTTTCTTTGGCACGAAATCCGACATGTTTAACGCTATCAAAAAACAAAGCTCTTTACACTTCGGCAAAATGACATACACGGAATTTCAAGTTTGCTTATAGTACTTTTATAGTATCAATTGGAGTAGATAGACTAAACTATCGCCCGGCTCACACTCCACCCACATCTGTTGAACAGGTGAAGAGGCTCATCCCTTGTTCCCTATTTAGGATGTGGTTTCCGGCTTTCTCTTTTCCAATCTTTTCACTCTTTTCTTTTCTTTTCAATTGGAGTAGATAGACTAAACTATCGCCCGGTTCACACTCCACCCACGTCTATTGAACAGGTGAAGAGACTCATCCCTTGTTCCCTGTCTAGGATGTGGTTTCCGACTTTCTCTTTTCCAATCTTTTCACTCTTACGTAGCCCCCTGCTCATCAGTGGCGTTACCGCCTTGCTTGGGGTGATATGAGTAAAAAACAAAAGTACATATTTATAGGTGCGTTATCATCTGAAACTATACGCACGCAGTTGTGGGAATGCCATGTGTTGTAAAACAGCGAGAAATTACTCAAGGTCCTAATAGTTCTGATGATTTTTCTAAGGGGAGACTCTTTTTTAGTGACTGGATACTCTTTGTTGTGAATGAATGTTCCGTGAGAGAAAGAAGAAAAGTGTTGATTCTGAAAACTCAAACCATGACAATAGTAGTTTTGGATTTCATGGTACCAAGCGTATACGACATAAGCTATTATGTATATGATGCATTCAGTCAGTTAACTGCCATACGTGATACACGCTTTGGGCGATCATGTCTCGAAAGAGACATGACTGACTGGGCAGAAGATTATCCCGCAGTAGGTTGCCATTGCTTTCTGCGGTAGACTGGTTGCCGACCAAGACTATAGAACCCAATCTGTCCTGCTATTTAATCCATAACTGGAAGGAAGAGTCGGATTAATACCTTTCGCAAGGGTATTTGTGCGTAAGTGAATGCAATGGATTCAACTGGAATTCGTTGAATCCATTGTATTTACTTACGCGCAAATACCCTTGGGAAAGGTATGAGATCACTACGAATGATTTAAATATCGAGTAAAATATTTAATTTTTAGTATTTTAATACTAAATGAATTTACTATTGAAGTGGATTAAAAACGGAAAAGAAAGCCTAACCGAATATTAAATCAAGTATACTTTGAAACGTCTAGGGCACAGAAGAAAGACAGATGGCTTAGAAAATCTGACGCTCACTAGATATATCGAAGGCAAGAGAGACGGAGGAAAGCAGCGTATAACCTACCTACTGAGCATGCATAAATGTTTCGCAAATAGCAAAAATTATAAAGAAGTAAAAAGAACAGGAAATTGTGGAGAGCCATGACCGCTTACAATCTGAAGGTAGATGTTAATATTTTTATCGCTTTTCAAGTTTTTATCGGTTAATTTAAGGCAGGAAATACTTTTATATTGTAAGAATTTTTTGAGATGATAATGATTTTACTGATTAACCTATAGCAGGAGGAGAAAAAAAATGGACCCATAAATTTCATAAGGGTATTTGCGGATAAGTGATTATAACGAATCCGACTGGAATTCGAACTCGGCTTATTGATTTCCATTTCCGCACTGTTATCAAATTACAACGCCCACACATCCAAACTTACGGTGACAAGTATTTCCAAGCGGTCACTCATCTAAGTACTAACAAGGCTCGACGTTGTTTAACTTCGATGAAAATGCGATAACCGGTGTTTCAACGAGATATGTTTTGTAAGACTATAGAGGAAAAAGAAAAAGAAGCTACGGTCAAAAATGTCGCACTTGTAGAGCGTGCGATGACTAAATTGTCGCCATTTTATATTTTTAATTTCGCGCATGCGCGTTGTTTGTTTTTTTTATTTTGTCGACTGCACTGTATAGTAGGGTCAGTTGGGCACTGTCTGTAAGAGAAAGAGCTCCATGACGCATTTCCCTCGGCCAAATTTGGAAACGGCATACTGTACTGCTTGGCATTCGCACCGGAAGCTCCATACGAACATTTCAGAGTTTTTGGGTATTAATCTGAGGACAGAGCAGGAGATTCATGGAGAGTTGGATGATATATCTAGTCAACATGATCGCGTTTGGCGTCATCACTAGTGATGGCGATGTTATGCCTCCATTCATCTTCCCACATGGACTCAGACTCAACACGAAGTTCTACATCAAATGTCACGAGGAGGTAGTGCTCCTAGATAAAGAGGGTGTCTGCTGGCAGGACATATGTCTGGAAACAGGACTCTGCACCATGCTCCACAAGCCAGAATAGATCAGTTATGGCTGTCAAAGAATATCTGCAAACACATCGCCCCTTACATCTGACCACCTAACTATCCAGACTGCAACCCCATTCATTATTATGTGAGGGATCTCTTGGGCGAAAGAATAAAAAAAAACTCCTTGTAACACCAAAGATGAACTGTCAGCATTCACCAACGATCAAGAAGAGCGCCCAGAAGAGTTTCAGGAGATTCCAAAGTCTTCTGAAGACCGTCGTTGAAGCCAATGACAATTTTATTGAATAAGTTTACTTTCAAGATATTTTTGTGTAATTTTAATAAATATGTTGGTTGGTTGGTTTTATGGCATATCAACCTTGGCGGGTCATTTATTTCCAACTAAATTTTATTTATTTATTGCTGGTCATACCTTTTTCTTTCAACAATTTATTGTTGTTTTTTTATGCAAATTTTGTGTCTAGTAATACTTTTATCTTTTCGAGTATTAAGATTCATTGTGATTTTGTTTTTTTTAAAGGCAGGGTCCCCAAGTCCGACCCTTGTTATTTAACCCATAACTGGAGGGAAGGAACGGATTAATACCTTTCCCAAGGGTACCAGTGCTGAAGGGAATGCAGGGTATTCAACTGGAATTCGAACTCGGCTCACCGATTTCTCTTTACGAGCAATATCCACTGCACCACAACGCACATCCGTCACTAAACGCTTACAGCACTTGGTATTCCCAAGCGGTCACCCACCTAAGTACTGATCAGGCTCAACGTTGCTTAACTTCGGTGATCGAGCGATATCCGGTGTATTCAACGTGATATGGCCGTAAGCCTACTAACTATGTGCGTTGTGGTGCAATGGATATCGATTCGTAACGACAAATCGGGAAGCCTAGTTCGAATTCCAGTTGAATTCCTTGCATTCACTTGCGCACAAATACCCTTGGGAAAGAAATTAATTCGTCTCTTCTCTCCAGTTATGGGTTAAATAATAGGACGGATTGGATTCTATAGCCTTGGCTGATAACCAGTCTACCGCAGAAAGCAATGGCAAACTACTGCGGGAGAATTTTCTGCTTAGTTAGTTATGTCTCTTTCGAGACATGATCGCCCAAAGCGTGTATCACATATGGCACTTAACTGACTGATATCTGTTAAAATGAGATGGCAGTGTTGTTTTCATTCATGCGTATTTAGACGACAATTCATTTATCGCACCCTGTATGTATAATACATGCTTAAAGAATTCCGTCATTTTCTTTTTTGCAAAAGAAAAATAGTTAAGATAACCATAAAATGGAAAGAAGCAAGCAATTAATTTTATTTTTTGCACCTCTCAAAAGAAAGGCATGAACCGATGCTTCTTGGATTTTTCTATTCTGAAGATATGGAAAAAATGTATTTAGTGTTCTTTGCTTCAGTCATATCTTTCGCGATCTCCAAAGAGGCGCGACTTCATATCTGCTTCTGTTTTTTGTAAACAGCAGCATTCTCTCGTTAGCTTCATGCAGATTGCCCGAGGGTGGCCGCAATTTACTGCGGGGTATCTTAAATACCGGCTCCACCCTCGCGAATCCCTAGCGAGTAGGGTCCTGAATGGGATTGGTTCAAAACGAGGTTGACTCTCATTATGGTTATTTTAACGAGAGGTGGCGGGTTTGGTGGAGCTGGTGTTGCGTAAAAGGCGGACATAGAATCTATCATTTCTACTCCCACGCGAATACTTTCGTCTCTTCATGCATTGTTCGCATCTATCTAGACGTTATTTTATTTTATTTTGTTCGTTTAGCTGCTCTTACTTTCGTGATTTCTGTTCAAATCCTGATCTCTTTCTTTTAAGTATCGTGTTTCTTCAGGACGTAGGCGATCATTACTCTCCAGAAAGCCGTGTTCTTTTGTAGCTCTTAATATATTTTGTCTTTTTGTTAATCTCTCCTAATCCTCGTTCAGCTATCCCTTCACTCAAGCTCAGTAAGTAGGTTTATGTGTTGTTTTAATCCGTCTCTATTGCTTTTCATCTGTCCTGTCAGTGTCAGATTCCCCAAGCCATATTTCCTCATTATACACGTTAAAAAATTTCAACTGTATCTCCCTGATGTTAAGTTTAAGTTCACCTTTTATTTCAAATTCTCTAAAATTAGTCTTAGCTCACATGTCCAATCCATGGTATCCTCAGCATTCTTCTGTAGAACAACATTTCTGTTGCTACTTCTTTATCTTTGAGGAGATTGTCCAGCATTCACTGCCACATAGAAGGACATATATCACGTAAATACTCTTAATTGTCACTAAAACAATTTGAACGAGGAATTTGCCGAAAAGTAACCTGGTCGATCAACTTCCCCAAATCAGTAGTCAATTATTTTGTGGTTATAATACTGCTAATTGGAAGGTTGTGCAGTAGATATCGGCTAGGAACGAGAAATCGGCTCGCAGTGTTCTAATTACGGTCGGTGCATTCCCGTTCGCACGAACCATTGGAAAAAAAAAGATATGAATTCACCTTTTCTGTTCTCAGCTATAGGTTAAATAGTAGTGCAAACTGGGCTCTTTAGCCGTTGTTGGCAACCAGTCAAGATTAAATAAAACTATGTATGTAGCACAGGCGAGGCACATAATGTGTAGCCAAATAAAGGATCGCGCGAGTGGTCATGAATACCATACAGCAACTTGGGTGGGAGACTTTGTGCCATCCACCTTATTCACCTGACCTTGTACCATCCGATTACCACCTCTTCCACTCCCTGGATAATCGTCTTCGTGGGAAATCCTTCAACAATGATGCAGACTTGTGCAAAGCCCTCACGGTCTTCTTTGCGTCACCCCCCCGCCGAGTTCTACCGCAAGGTCATTGAACCGCTGGAGACACTTTAACAGAAGGTGCTGGATGCCGATGGCAATTACTTCGAAGACTAAATATAAGTTAAACATACTTTTTCTTTTTTACCTTTAAAAACGAACAGAACTTTTTTGGTTACCTTATATATATATATAGTTTTAGGTTGTGATAGATTTTGGCGCTAAGATTAATGCTTTCTCAGTAGTTTTACTAATAAAATGTACTTTGGCGAGCAGATTCGTTATCGCAACGTGCTCAATATTAGGTTGGAGAGAGACTGTTGATAATTTAGTGCAAAGAACTTGGTACTTTAACTGAGCAGGCTCATGCCAACTTCAACATGTCTTGAGGATACCGTTATGATGTCTTCACTCATCGATGATGGATTTATTTTTTGCACTCATATGTGCATGTGACCTTCTGTGTGTGCGTGCATGTATTTTTAAATGTATATGTCTAAATACATACATACTAAGACAAAGCTGGTTGTGATAGTGATGCTTGGATGTTTTGGACATGCCCTTTATCTTAAAGATAGCTCAAACAGAAATCGTGCGTTGCTTTCATGGCAACATCTTTCTCAGATGTTTCCCGATAAAAATTAAAAATAGTTAAATAGTTAAAATAGTTAAATATAGTTCAAATAGTTAAATAAATAAATATATATATATATCCGTTAATGTCTTTGAGTAACTGAAAGGAAAAGCTATAGTTATAATCAAAGACTTTGAAATCCAGGGTTAGAACTTTTATTTCAATAAAATTAATGTCGGACTTTTTTAGAAACCTGATTATTATTTTCATATTTTTTTAATCGTATCATCCCGAGCAATTCGGTAACTCCACTGCTGTGCAGAGGGCTACATAAGTTAAGGATAGGAATACAGGTGAGATGACATGAAAGCAGGAATATCTATTATTAATACGATATTCTATAGTTAGAAGTAATCGATTAGATAGTTATAGCTACTGATTTATATTGACATAAACCGACAGGGGACTGCTGTACAAACCTACCTGGTGGTCAAGATAGTTGTATATGTTTCTATCGGTGCCACTGGAATCAAATTCTTAAATAAATCCAGTGTAAACATATCGTCCCTGATGGAAGGCTTGAGACAGCATAATCTATCTACTTCTTATCTGGCCTTAAATGACGCTGGGTATCGGAAATGTTCGATGGCTCTACTCTCCTGCATCATTTCTTTCAGCACTTCGAAAACGGAGTTTTAAAGAAAATTCTAAACACAAGGCTCAAGAGTTACTCAAGGAAGGTGACATATTGATGTGAATAAAACAGGGGATGGTAGGAAGTGAAAATTTAGAAAAAAGAGGACTGATAACAACAAATGATTGACTTAAGATTCTGTTCTTTAGAGAAAAATAGTTTTTTACAGACACAGACACACACACACACACATACACACACACACACACACACACACACACACACACACACACACACACACACACACACATATATATAAACTTATTTATAAATGGAACTTTGTGTGTATGCCTGTGTGTATGTGTCCGTTACCTATAGACTCCGAAACGGTTGAACCGATTTTCTTGAAAATTTACACAGTTGTACAATAAGCATCTGCGAGTGTTCGTATCTAGGTTTTGTGTCGAGGTACCCCAGAGAAATATCGAAAATCGATAATCGAAAAAATCGGGTTATAGAAGGAGTGGTCCGATTTTAATCAAACTTGATACACTCATAGAGAAAGACATAAGAAAAGATATTCAGAAGTTTCAAGGTTGCAGTTCTTACAATAGTGCAGAAAATTGATAATATATATATAAAAAAGGCAAGATGTTTGTGTGTGTGTCTGTTTATCTGCCTGTATGTCTGTATTTTTTCAGCCCTTTTATTTTAGTTTTTGCTTCGGGTTTGGCTCTAAGTAGGTATAATTGTAGTTCTTATTCTCAGCCATGATACCATTTACTCAGAGGACTTATTTAGCCTTCAAAATTCAGTTTACGACGAAAAAGTTTTATTTGATATCGATACCAGGAAATCAAAATTTGACTTACATCCATTCATTTTTCTTTCAGTCTACGGTTTCGCTTTAACTGGAAACAACTATTGCTTTTTAGTCTTTCGTGACAACGTCCAAAGAGTCTGAGCTCGAGGACCATGGATTAGTTTTAATGCTTTCATTACACCCGAGCAACGCCGAGCTATACTACTAGTATATATATATATTGCAAAAGTTATTACAATGGTTTATAAAAGCATAGTATCACTACACAAAAACTCATGTTTCGGAGCACATTCGCTCCTCCTCGGGTGATTTGTGGAACTGAAAATAAATGATGGAAAACATTTATTTTGGGGAATGTGATGTGCGTTGTGGTGCATTGGATATCGGCTCCGAACGAGAAATCGGGGAGCCGAGTTCGAAGTCCAGCTGAATTCATTGCCTTCACTTACGTGCAAATACCCTTGGGAAAGGTATTAATCCGTCTATTCCTTCCAGTTATGGGTTAAATAACAGGACAGATTGGGTTCTATAGCCTTGGTCGGCAACCAGTCTACCTCAGAAAGCAATGGCAACCTACTGCGGGATAATCTTCTGTCCAGTCAGTCATGTCTCTTTCGAGACATAATCGCCCAAGCGTGTATCACTGATATTTACTGACTGATGTGGTGGATGGGAATTTAGTATGTCTAAGCGTGTCCGTCGGCAGTTTGCAACCATAGAGATACAGATTTGGGTTAGGAGAAAGGGGCGAAGTGGCTTAGTTCTGGACAGGTCACTTTTTGTTTTGTCTGGGTAATTCTTATAATGAGACCTTAGATTCTTAATCTTTATGAGTGGATGGAATAGTATGACTTTATAGTATTGTATGTGTTTATTTTATTTTATTAATATAATATTCATTTTTTATTTCGTGGATGAAACGTGGATATTAATGAACTTTTGAAGAGAATTATTTTATCTGAGAAAAGTATCTGGTGGGGATACATAATACTTCAAATAGTTAAATAATTTTAACTGTAAGTTAGTGTATGGGTTATGACTGATATCTTTTGATTATTTAAATTTTAACGAAAAATATTTTCGATGTTTACATAAAACTGTTAATTCATCCCTACGTTTCAATAGTTCACCATTTTTGGGGTGCCTTAGAATGTGCAGTTTTTCACTTCGGCATGAAGGGCAGATGTCCTTAAACGAGTAACAGATTATGTTTTTTCCAGGATTTTCCATTCTCTCTCTCTCTCTCTCTCTCACTCTCTCTCTCTCTCTCTCTATATATATATATATATATATATATATATATATACAAAACCCGTTTATTTTAAATAACAAATATATTTTTTTTTTTAATAAGCGTTTCACCCCGAGCAAGGCATGTCACTGCCACTACTGTGCAGGGGGCTACGTAGAGAGGAGAAAGGCTGGTTAAATATAGGACATAACAGAGGGTGGTTGATAGGCGGGTGAGGATACCGAGAATGAGGGTTGGGTAGATGAGAGTGTTGTGAGAATAGTTGGGAGTTAGTGTGATAGGAGGTGTTTATTGACCCTACATTTAAACACCTGGAGATTGTAACTGTCGGGAAAGCAGACTTGTGGAAGGGAGTTCCACAGGCGGGAAGCGCGAGAAAAGAAGCTGTTGGAGTAGAATTTACGGTTACATCTTATTTGTTTAACTGTAAAAGGGTGGGACCTAGTTGCTAATCTAGTATCTCGTGTAAATTCGTGCTTGGGCGGCACCAGTGATCTAAGCTCATCGGAGCTCTTTAATATATAATTACGCGAACATTGCGATAAATAGAAATTGGGTTAAGCTTAGTTTTTATCCAGCACCTGAATATTTCGTTGTGCATGAAACTCCGAGATGTGCTATCGGAGACGGGTAATATGCATATTTATTAATATATACTTAATGTTGTATTACATCGAGCACTGTTTTATCAAGCTCATCACTATATATATATATATATATATATATATATATATATATATATATATAGTCATCCGCAGGCAGATCAGTTTCGCTGTATCACAGCTCATCAGTACGGTTAGACTCCGATTGCCTTTAACCAAGGATTGAAACCCGACCGAATTGGCGTCAGTCGGCGATTCTATCTCTGAGCTATGGGCGTTCGGTAGAAGAAGGCAAACTTTTTAGCGTGTATATTGTCATTATACCCGCCCAATAGCCAGATTGCTCTAATCCATTACTGAATGAGCGATGCGTACAAGCCAGAGTAGCTACTGTTTTTCAAAGTCTACCATTCTTCCAGAGTGCTCAATCAGGGTGTGAGAGCGTAAATATATATATATATGATACTCATATCGCCCAAGGCAAGGCAGTCTGTTGCCACTGGTGCGCAGGTGGTTACATAGAAGGAAGTTATGAGAAAGAGTGACTTTTAACGGGTGTCAAGAAGTGGGTAAGAGAATGGTTAAGATACTGAGAGTGGAGTGGACGTAGATAGGAGCATAAGAGAGAGGATGGAAGCTGACAAAATAGAAAATGACTATTGACTTTACACTTAAACTCTTGAAGATTGTAGCTGTCTTTGAACAAGTAAACGGAAGGGAATTCCACAGGCGGAAAATGCGAGAAAAGAAGCTGGTGGAGTAGCATTTGTTTTTACATTTTATTGGTTTCACAGTAAAAGGGTGGGACCTAATTGCTAATCTTGTTGCTCCAGCAAATCCATGCATAGGGGAAACCAGAGAGCTAAGGTAATCGGAGCAAAACCTGTGAAAGTACTTGTAGAAGAGACACAACGAAGCGACATTGCGCCGGTGAGACAGTGACTATATATATATATATATATATATATATATATATATATTGGTTTTACAACAACCATAGACTTACCTGTCACCTTTCTGATAATAGTTCAATTAAACAACATTTCTTAGAAAAACATAGCCACGTAGGTAATATTAGACAGATTTTAGTCGATAACAAAATAATACTCACGCATCCACACAGTAAAAATAACTTTCAGATATCGAAGACCGTCTACATTAAATCAAAGCAACCCACACAATAAAATCAAATTTTAATCTGGTCACAACAAATTACATTGCATTTAGGCATTTGGTTCTGTTAACATTTCGATCTCTCACATGGTGTAACATCATAGAACCGCATTACAAATTTATGACCTGAGTCTGCTATCGGTGACTCTTATCGTCGCATTGCAATGTTTTATGTCAACACAAGATAATATCATCTTTGATGGTGGATGTCTTTATGTTAACGTTTATATAATCTCTCTGAAAACGGCTCATGTGAGCCGAAAGCTTAGAACCAGCATAATAAAAAATCATCCAAATTTTGGACAATTTTTATCTTTATTTTCACCTGAAATTAAAGAAAAAATGCGATGTTTAGAACAGCTTATGATTAAACATAATAGACATTCATTATCTGTTATATTTAACAAGATATGTTTAGAAAATTATCTGCTGCCTCGGTACACTGTATATATATATATATATATATACCATTTTTAAACGACTCTGGTTTCTAACATGAGTCGTGTCTTCAGGCGACTTTTAATAATAATAGTAATAATAATAATAAAAATAATATATATATATATATATATATATATATAGAGAGAGAGAGAGAGAGAGAAAAAGAGACATACAGCAACCTTTCTTTTAAACATTTTTGTTAAATATGGGAGACATAGAAGATTTATTTAATTTTTATTTAGTTTTTCCAGCATTCTTGTGTATTTTCTGTTTGGTATGGTAGTACAAACATTTTCCAAAATTTTCATTGTCCTTGGTGACACTAATCAAAACAATGATTGACGTTGTCACTAATCAATGACCCTATAAAACTCGCTGTGATCAATACAGCATATTATTTCACTTCCCATGTTTTTCATCACAAATAAATGATCTATATAGGAATACTACCAGCTCTCCGATGTGTCACGTATTAGAACAAAGTACGATAAATAACATCTATCTACCCACAATATACAAGAATCCTTAACAAAAATACTGGTCGAAAACACTAAATTTTCATATAACTTACATTACTTTAAACATTCCGCTATCTCTTACTATCATACTCACCTTATTTAACACTGGGAATTGAGTGTTAATTTTTTTTAATACGAAGAAGCTCATGTGAATTCCAACGACGCTCATCATTTGTAACTTGGAATAAATGCTCTTATTCAAAACAACGCAAAAATGAAATAAAACAGTCAAAACATGAAGAAAAACTAACAACATCAGAAAAAAAACTTCCCTAAAAATGGCTAAAAAGCACTTATATATATTCATGCATACACACACACATATATACATATATCAATCAGTCAGCCGAATACCATACGTCATACACGCTTGGGTGATCATGTATAGAAAGGGACATGATTGCCTGGGCAGAAGATTTTTCCGCAGTATGTTGCGATTCTTTTCTACAGTAGACTGGTTGCCAACCAAGGCTATACAATTGAATCTTTTCTGTTATTTAAGGCATAATTGGAAGAAAAAGCGGCGGATTAATACCTTTCTCAAGGGTATTTGCGCGTTAGTGAATGCAAGGAATTCAACTGGAATTCGAACTCGGATCGCTGATTTCTCATTCCGAGCCGATTGCCACTACACTACAACGTACACCCGCCAAAACTGGATTATATAAGTCGGGTTATATTGAGTGGTTTCATATTTCATCCGCCTGATAATTGTCTGACCGTATAGAATGTATTTGATTTTGATATTCTCTTAATAATATTATTATATTAAAAAACATTATTCTATTTAATATTATATTTAAGCTTTCCATACTTTAGAAATGCACCCACGTGTGCAACAAGCATTGCGCCAGAAGTGGTGACTCGCAAAGGCGTGCTTTTCCTCTATGACAACGCCAAACCGCATGTCGCGCGAGTGGTCAGGGATACCACACAGCAACTTGGGTGGGAGACTTTGTGCCATCCACCTTATTCACCTGACCTTGTACCATCCGATTACCACCTCTTCCACTCCCCGGATAATCGTCTTCGTGGGAAATCCTTCAACAATGATGCAGACTTGTGCAAAGCCCCCACGGACTTCTTATACTTCATATACAGTTGAAGCTTTTTATTTATTTTAAGCTTTATTATGTAAGTTCGAATTCCAGTTGAACTCCTCACATTCACTTACGCACAGATACCCTTTGGAAAGGTATTAATCTGTCCTCCCCTCCAATTATGGGTTAAATAATAGGACAGATTGGGTTTTATAGCCTTGGCTGGCAACCAGTCTCCAGCAGAAAGCAATGGCAGCCTACTGCGGGATAATCTTCTACCCAGTCAGTCATGTCTCTTTCGAGACATGATCGCCCAAAGCGTCTGTCACATATGGCACTCAAATGACTATGTAAGTTGATAGTCAGATAAAAGAAAACGAAATTTCCATTAAAAATATAGCATAGACAAAACAAACCCCATCTTCAGCGACGTCGCGGCAAGAAACTCAAGGGTGGCTTATTACCGGCGATGGTGCATAACTCCAGTGAATAAACGGTACGCACATAAGTAGACAGGTAAATAAAGTAGCAACATTGGTAGGTGGTCGGTGCTAGCGAGTAAGACAAGGCTGGAGCGGAGAGCAAAGGAGAGTAAGGATGTGTCGGGCGGGGGTCATATTGGAGAGTCACCATTTTGTAAGAACTTCAAACGCGAGTGCACGGCAAGTGGAGCTCAAATTTCTTGCGAGTCAACGCAAGTCAAGTTCAAAAGAGTACAGAGTGCTTTGCACACATTTACTTACTTATCCCGCTTACATGTCGATTGGACATACAACGGAAACCAGTTATTTCTTATTTGCCGACCTCTCTACCGACCACCTTATGGACCTAATTATAGACATATAGTAGTGTGTACGTGCTTGTATGAATTTAAAAGGTTGTAGGGGGGAATTAATGCGTAAACATGTGTGTATGTTAATCGAGGAGAGAATCAGGCCGACTGAAATATGCATGTATACATTTTGTAACACTTATATATGGTGGGGCACTTCGGCGTGGTGTAAAAGTTAGCAAGCTTAGATCAATTATGACTAAGTTCGATCCTTGCTGTAAGCCACATAATTTCTTCCTTGTGCAAATCTAGACTAATCTTAGAAAATCTTTTAATAGAGACGCAGTTGTGGAAAATAAATGCTGCGAGGTGCGCCCACCCATTGTACTAGAGAGTAGGAATCAGTAGTCGCTACCGAGACCAGCGAAACCTATGATTGTGGGATCGGAGCAATTTTTTGTCCTTGGCCGGGGCGTACGTTAAACCCGACATTGTGTCACTTCTCGTCTCAGTGGGGAGACTAAGGTAAATGCCAACTTCTGATAGTTGGAAATTGTCAGCTTTTAAACTAATCTAATGTCCATCTAATACAAGTGCTGGCACGATGCTTATTTCGTACGGTACGCTTATTAGTCCATGCGCCACTGGCTTAGGGAGTAGAGACTCCGACTATCCCCAAATCGGTCGAGTTTCGATCCCGGTTGGAAGCAAGTGGATGTCTGGCCACACTGATGAGCTGCGAAACAGACATATGCATATATTTTTTTCAGCTTTTTAGTGGAGGTACTAGATGTGCGTTGTGGTGCAATGGATATCGGCTCCGAACGAGAAATCGAAGAGCCGAGTTCGAATACCAGTTAAATTCCTTGTATTCACTTACGCGCAAATACCCTTGGAAAAGGTATTAATCCGTCTCTTCCGTCCAGTTATAGGTTAAATAACAGGACAAATTGGGTTCTATAGCCTTGGCTGGTAACCAGTCTACTGCAGAAAGTAATGGCAACCTCCTGCGGGATAATCTTCTGCTCAGTCAGTCATGTCTCTTTTGAGACATGATCGCCCAAGCGTGCATCACGTATGGCACTTTGGCAATTGACTGACTAAAGCTTATTATTCGTCAAATAACCCTCCCACACGACACGATTATTTTGTTTCACGTTTATTCCCAATGGAGCGTTCATTTGAACTGTCATTTTTATTATATGTTGTACTCGTCAGTATCCATCTTATTATTTTATTCATTCGGTCGAGGAAGTTCGGACAATCAAGTCAACCTTCACGGTCCTGCATCAATGTCGGAAGATCATTAGGGTAGAATTCTGTGTCCCAACATTGTTAGTCAATGTAGGTGGGTGATCAACACATCTTGACAATGGCTAGGTGTCCAAAGCAATAGATCTCTCGAGAATTCTTGTTTTGCTTGCTAGCAGTGTTTTGCAAAGCGCAATCTGTTAGATTGTAGAAATATCAGCAATAGAAATAGATTTAAAGAGCTTTGATTTAGTTGGACGTTGTCTCCAAGGAAAGTTAAGTATAGCTCTCGGCATAGGTTCAGTTAAACTTACACTCTAGATTATTATTTAATGCCCAAGAAGCGGTGCCACATATTAACACTTAAAAGGCTCAACAGTAGCTCGAACTAATATCCGTTTGATTTTTTCTGGTATATATTATTATTATATTCATTTTATTCCACATTTATAAATATCACCTTTTACCATGGAGATGGCGATAGACTGTAAAGAAGTAACAGCAGGGTTGAGACTAATTCTTACCTCATATTAACTCTGTTTGATTTAACAAAGTAAAACTGAGAACTGCTCTCGAAAATGAACTCGGAATCAATTGTTAACTGGGGCAAACAATAACGCATAAATTTGAACCTATCCAAAAACGAAACTATTACAATTTAATCATCATAGATATTTACTTTTTTTTACCTTCTATGGATGATGATAACTTCAAAGAGAGAAACTGATTGTTCTTTCTTAGTCTCACCTTTATTTACTGATCTGAAGTAAAGTGAATATATTGAATCTATTTCAAGGTTTACAGTGCGGAAAGTTGGTTCACTGTATCGTGGTGTACAATCTTTTTCATCAGAATACATAATAGACATCCTTTCGGAATGAGAACTCAGAGAACCGAGTTCAAATTCCAGTGGAATTCGTTGCATTTACTTAAGCGCAAAAACACTTGGGAAAGATATGAACCCATCTCTTTTCTCCCTAGCTATGGGTTGAATAGCAGTGCAGATTTGGTTCTCTAGCCTTGGTTAGCAAACAGTCGACCTATTATAGAAAAATCAGTCATGACTCGAAAGAGACATCATTGCCCAAGCTTGCACCATTTATGGAACTTAACTGACAGGCATTTATATATCTACCAATTGTCCAGGATTTAATATTGCTGGTATATACGTTCTAGTGCTGCTGTTATATATCTCGTATTCCTAGACAAAGCCCAAAGAACGGTTTGCAATGTTATCAGTCCTGAGCTGATATTTCGGCTTCAATCAGTTTTCAAACGGCATGACATTGTTTCCCTCTGTCTTTTCTAGAAATATACTCATGGTACTTGTTCTGACAAACATTGCTCCTTGCTCTACATGAATTTATAATGTTATTATTACTTTGCAAAATTTTACAAGGCATCCAGGAAGCCTTTACTTCGGCCAGTTAATAATAATAAAAGACTAGCATGGAGAAGAAGGCACAAAAACTGGACACCAGAACAGTTCATTTGATGCACATATTATTTTTAGTATTAACAAAAGGACCATTATATTTTCAATTAGAATTATTCACTTGGCAATAAATACTAAAAATAGTATGGAATACATTATTTAAAAGAAAAACTTGGCTGGCTTAATAATTGTGGCCGGTAGTATATATATATATATATATATATATATATATATATATATATATATATATATATTGTTGAGTTGTGATAATTTGGCAAGCAGTGTTCTGTCGTAAAGTGCTCGATATCAAAATACAGATAGAGAGTTAATAGGATTAATGTTGAAAGGTTTGTCACTTAGCTGATCAGTCATGCCGGCTTCAAAGTTTCGTAAAGACACCGTCATGATGTCCTTCACACGTCAGGGCTTAAGTTTAAAATTAAGCCCCGACGAGTGAAAGAAATTATAACGGTGCCTTTACGAAACTTTGAAGCCGGCATGGCTCTGCTTGGCTAAGTAATAAACTTTACCACATTGATCCTACACACACACACACACACACACACACACACACACACACACACACACATATATATATATATATATATATATATATATATATATATATATGTGCGTGTGTTTGTAATATTTTATATTAGAACATTGAATAAGTACTCTCTGTTTTCCAATAAATGTCGTTCCCAGAACTGCCTGCGCGTAGGTTCAATTGGTAACGCATCTGTAAGGAAATACAAGTAAGCTAAAAAATTTAAGTGTACGTCATTTACCCGGAGTTTAAACAAATTAGTTTTTCATAGCATAAAAACGTGTATTTGTGGGTATTTTTACTGCACTACTTTATTCAAAAGCAATCTGCAGCTGAAACACACATAATTATTGTTGAGAATTGCAGCGACACTGTTCTGTTGGAAACAGCATGCAGAGATTAGTTTTTTCTTCTTCTATGTGCCTTGTCTCTTCAGGACGTAGACGAGCATGGCCTTCCACTTTTCCCTATCCCTGGTGGCTCTGAGCACGCCTTCTCCTATTACACCATGAAATCCTCGTTCCGTCATCCACCTGATTAGGTCCTTCAAATATGTTATCCGCTGTTTTCCTCTGTCTCTTTTTCCCTTTATCTGGGCTGTTAGTATCAGATTCTCCAAGCCCTCGTTCTTCATTGCATGTCCCAGGAACTTCAGCTGTCTCTTCCTGATGCTCAGTACTAATTTCCTTTTTGTTTCCATCATTTCCAAGACCTCATCATTGCTCACATGCTCGATCCATGATATTCGCAGCATCCTTCTGTAGAACCACATTTCAGTTGCTTCAAGTTTTTCCTACATTTTTGATGGTATTGTCCAGCATTCACTGCCATATTGAAGGACGGACAGCACGTAGCAATCCAGTACCCTTTCCCTTGTTTCTAGCGAAATTGTCCTGTTTCTTAATGCTTTACTCAACTTCTGGAATGCTTCCTTCGCCATGCCAATTCGCTTTCGGATCTCTGTGTCGCACTTCTGTTATAACGCTTCCCAGGTATTAAAATTTTTTTACCTGCTTGATTCTCGTATCCCAGACCTGTATTTGGTATTTTGGGCTGCCCTTTTTACTGATGACCATGCATTCGGTTTTCGTGCAGTTTATTTCTAGTCCTTTCTTGTTACTTTCTGCTGCTACCTTCTGCAGAAAGTCTTGTAGATGCTTCAAAAATAATGATTTTGATGTTGACGATATTGAACGTTCTGGAGCACCGAAAAAGGTTGAAATATCCACATGCAAAAGAAGGTTAAAAATAATGTAGGCATTACTAACAAAAAATAGAAATTCTACACTTGATAACATCAATTATGAACACGGTAAAAATGTGCTTACCGTGTTCTGAACTTAACATACACAAGACTATATATGCATAAACATTACACATTTATTTATAAGGAAAACAAAATTAATTCTTGATAATAGCTAAAGTTATAGCCGAAAGAGCTCGAAAGTACAAAAGCTTTTGTCAATTCTTATATTATTTGAGTTCCGAAAAGAAAAAAAAATAGACAAACACATGAAAAATTATATAAAAACTTTAATGATAATACCTTGTCTGTCATTTTCAATGAAACTTGTATAAAAGATAGATTGTTGCCGAAATACACAATATATATATATATATATTCGGAATCCATCTGAATGTTATTTTCTTCTACCAGAATACCCAAATGGTTTCTATTTGCTTAAATAAATAAATGTTTCCCTCTAATCTAACCCTTTGACGATCAGGCCAAGCAGAAGGAACAATAACAAGATAGAGAAAAAATTATCCAACATATTCTGTGTCTCACCATCAAGATATTTTCTCATAAACAAAATCGTATATAAAGTATAACACTGTTTATTTTTTATTTCACTTACATATTTCATCAACGTGAAAAAACTTTTTAAAAGCCTTACAAAAGAAAGGCAAAAACTGTGAATATTGCTTCTAATCGACAGGAAAAAATATATCAAAATCTTGGCTTGTTAATTTTAACGACTTCGAAACAAAACTTTCTCTCTGTTTATGAGCATATAGAATAATGGATACCGGTTTGGTTTGCGGCAGCCGGAGAGCCATCTTCGAATTCCAGTTCAATTCATTATATTCACTTACGTGACAGGTTAATCCAAGGTTGATTCATATTTACTGGTAAATAGCAAAGCAGACTGAGTTGTATAGCCTTAAGTGGCAACCAGTCATTTAGAAGAAAAAACAAACTCTCAATTCAAAACCACTTCAAATATATATATATTTGGAACCCGCAGCCAAAGTTTCTAAAAGTAGTTTTGGATTGTATATTTAACAGCGTCTAGCATAAACTTAAACTTAATACATCAAAAACGAAGAAAGATTTGATTATATGGACTTCTGTCCTTGTTTTGGAGTGAGGAACGCACCTCCAAAACTTGTAAATGTATTTCTGATACAACATATATATATATATATATATATATATATATATATATATATATATATATATGGCATATGAACCTTCTTGTAGGGTTAACAGCCATCTAGCAAAAGGGTGTACATTAAACACCATATATATATAT
>JBBBDQ010002159.1:732500-769103 GCA_037127315.1 Ascarosepion bandense | reverse complement strand
TATTATTATTATTATTATTATGATTGTTGTTGTTGTTGTTGTTGTTGTTGTTGTTGTTGTTGTTGTTGTTAATAATAATATTATTATTATTTTACCTTGAGGAATTTTATGCAAACTGAACTAACAGAACCAGCATGAGAAATTGAGGGATATCACTTCAAATATATCTAGACTGCTCTTCTACCCACCTTATAAAATCACCATTTTAGCAATAACCTACTACCTTGAGTGGCTCTCGAGCCTTGTTTTGAAGAAATTTTTACTTAAAAAAAGTATAATTATTTTCTCCATCAACCTCTTTGCCTTGATTTTTTTTAATGTTTCTTTGCTAAATTCTAACTTGCTTTTGGTTCCATCTCCAATAAAGGCACATTACATTATGAACGACACAAAGATGCTAGAACAGGTATCTACAATAGAAATTGGTTAAGTAACCCACCTCACACGCACACTAGCAGGCAGGCATACTCAGATACGAGCGACTAATACTAATTCCTATTCATTCAACATTCACTGCTACATAAATAAACAGAGAATCTGTAATGTGATCGACCCCGACTCGGCAGCTCAGATACAGTCACTTTCTCATCGACGCAACGTGGCTTCCTTGTGTCTCTTCTACTAGTACTTTCACGGCTTCTGCTCCAATGAACTTAACTCACTGGTGTCTCCTATAAATGAATTTCCTCGAGCCAAAAGATTAGCAACTAGGTCCCACCCGTTTACTGTGAAACCAATAAAATGTAAACGAAAACTCTACTCCACAGCTTCTTTTCTCGCAATTCCGGCCTGTGGAATTCCCTTCCGTTTACTTGCTTCCTCGACAGCTACAATCTCCAGGAATTTAAATGTAAAGTCAATAGTCATTTCCTATCTCACAAACTTGGATCCTCTCTTTCTCTCTCTCTCTCTCTCTCTCTCTCTCATGCTCCTTTCTCCGTCCACTCCACTCTCATCAGTATTTACATCCTTCTCTTACCAGTTTCCTGACACCCCCTATAACCTGTCACTCTTTCTCATAACTTACCTCCTATGTAACCCCCTGCGCCCCAGTGGCAGTAAACTGCTTTGCTTGGGGCGATATGATTATAAAAAAAGAAAAGAAACAATGTTCTTCTTCTATCTACCGACTTACTTCAGGATATAAGCGATCACGGCTCTCTAAAACTTCTTATCCCTTTCTGCCCTCAGCAGTTTTTCTCCTTTCGCTAAGGTTTCAGCCCTTCGTTCCGCCATCTCTTCACAGTCTCGTTAGGTCGGTGGCTCGTTGCCTTCTCTTAGCTATTTTTACCTCAATATACCTTGTGAGTGTTTAGTTATCCAAGCCTTCTTTCCTCATTATGTATCCAAATAAATTTCAGCTGTCTTTTTCCGATTCTGAGCATGTGTTTGCTTTTGCTATTTTCTTTTACACTATCTTGTTGCTTACATGTTTTTTTTTCATAAAAAATAAATTCTAAATTCCGTTTAAAAACTAAAGGAAATAAGATTTTAAAAAATTGCTTAAAAATAAATTAACCAAAATATTTACATGTTAAATACTAGTTAAAAAAACATAATAGCGTGTAAATTTTAGTTAAAATAGGTTACCCACCCACCAAAAAAAAGAAGTATCCTCAAGAGAAGAAATTCTTATAAAAACTAATAAAAATAACAAATAATTAAGATTGCTTAAAATAAATTAATTAAAATAATTATTTACTCATTAAAAATAATTAAAATAGTTGTCATATTTATCGAAAGTTGTCTAAAAAAAGTTTGTTGCCCAAAGATTCATTGAGGTTATTAAAAGTCATACTTTGAAATAAATCAGGAACAATTAACTATTACAAAAATAAAAATAAATAAATAAATCAGGAACAATTAACTATTATAAAAATAAATTCTAAATTCAGTTTCAAAACTAAAGGAAATAACATTAAAAAACTTGCTTAAAGATAAATTAACCAAAATATTTACATGTTAAATACTAGTTAAAAAAACATTTATCGAAAGTTGTCTAAAAGAAAGTTTGTTGCCCAAACATTCATTGAGGTTATTATTAAAAGTCATACGTTGAAATAAATCAGGAACAATTAAATATTTTAATATTTTTTATCAGTTGACTTATTGTTTCGCGAAATAGATATATTTTTTGTCGTCACAATTGCGCTGAAATTTGATCAAATCTGTAATGTGTTAACATTTTCAAAAAGCGTATTCTCCAGATTTTTTTTCTAATTCTTGAAATATTTTGGTAAATATTATTTTTTTACTAGCAGTATAACCCGGCGTTGCTCGGGTGTAATCAAAGCTTTAAAATTAATCCATGGCCCTGGAGCTCAAACTCTTTGGGCGTTGGCACAAAAGACTAAAAAGCAATAGTTGTTTCCAGTTAAAACGAAACCATAGACTGAAAGAAAAATGTATGGATGTAAGTCAAATTTTGATTTCCTGGTATCGATATCAAATAAGTTTTTTTCGTCGTAAACTGAATTTTAAAGGCTAAATAAGTCCTCTGAGTAAATGGTATCATGGCTGAGACTAAGAACTACAATTATACCTACTTAGAGCCAAACCCGAAGCAAAAACTAAAATAAAAGGGCTGAAAAAATACAGACACACAGGCAGATAAACAGACACACACACAAACATATTGCCTTTTATATATATATATATATTATCGATTTTCTGCACTATTGTAAGAACTGCAACCTTGAAACTTCTGAATATCGTTTATTATGTCTTTGTCTATGAGTGTATCAAATTTGATTAAAATCGGACCACTCCTTCTATAACCCGATTTTTTCGATTATCAGTTTTCGATATTTATCGGAGTTACCTCGACACAAAACCTAGCTAAGAACACTCGCAAACGCTTAGAGTACAAATGTGTAAATTTTCAAGAAAATTGGTTCAGCCGTTTCGGAGTCTATAGGTAACGGATACACACACAGACACACATGCACAAAGTTCTATTTATAAATAAGTTTAGATAGATTATTATCGTTGTAGTTGTTGTTTTTTGTTGTTTTTTGTTGTTGTTGTTGTTGTTGTTGTTGTTGTTGATATTATTGTTGCTGTTGCGTTTTCTCTTTGCTGCACGTATCCACGCAGGAAAGAAACATTTATCAAATACGATGTTACTTCTAATCTGAAAGAAAGAGCAATTTTTTTTCTTCTGTTTTATTGAAAAGTAAAGTAAAAAAACTCAAATCAAATCATATTCGCAGAGATTTTATTAAACTTAATACAACATAGTTGCCAAAAAATTGGATGCAAGAAAGAAAACAAGAAACAATTGCCTCTTCATATAAACATTTTTTCTATGCATTTTTAGGCAATACGAGATATCGGAGAGGATTTCTTTTTATACAAACCTATATTGTGGCTAAGAAATAGATATAGGGTGTGACGGATGAATTGTCGTTTAAATGACGCAAAAATGAAAATAACACTGACATCTCTTTATTACACCAAAATTACGCAAAAATATCTTGAAATACTCAAGAGTAAATTTATAGCAGCTATTGGCTTGAATCACGGCCCCCAAACGACTTTGGAAACTCTTCCAATTCTTTTGGACTGCTTTCTTCTTTAAGTTGATTAATGCTGCCATAATCTTTGCCTTCAGTTCATCTTTGATGTTACAAATAATAACCAAAGGTTTAGCAGTCTGGGGAGTTAGGTGGCAAGATATAAGGGGTGATGTGGTCGCGGAAATTGTCTGACAGCCATAACTGGGTTTCTCCTGCTTTTGTGGCATGGTGTACAGAGTCCTGTTGCCAGACATGGTGTCGTCTAGCAGTCAATCTCTTAATCTAGGGCAGTACTATCTCCTCAAGACTCTTGATGTAGAACTTCGTGCTGAGTCTGAGGCCCTGTGGAAAGAGAAATAGGGGCATAACGTTGTCATCACTAGCGATCACTCTGAACACCGTGATGTTGACTGGATATATCATCCGACTTTTTCCGAATCCTCTGCATTCTTCTCAGAGTGACACACAGACAATCTGAAATGTTCGTTCGTATTGGAGCTTTTGAAGTGAATTCTAATCAGTACAGCGTGCCGTTTCCAAATTTACGACGGCGTGAACTGCGTCATGGTGGTCTTTATATCAGTGACTCTGCCCAAATTATCCGACTATACTCTGCACTGCGGTGCAGAGGATATCGGCTCGGAAGGAAAAATCAGAGAGCGGAGTTCAAATTCCAGTTGATTTCGTTGCATTCACTTACGAAATAAATACCCTTGGGAAAGGCATTAATCTGTCTCTAACCTCCAGTTATAAGTTAAATAATAGGATAGATTGGGTTCTATAGCCTTGTCTAGAAATCAGTCTACCGCAACCTATTGCGGAATAATCTTCTGCCCAGTCAGTCATGTCTCTTTCGGGACATAATCGCCCAAAGCGTGTATCACGTATGGCACTTAAGAGATACAGTGCAGTCGACAAACAACGTGCGTGCTCTAAAGTTTAAATATAAATGGCAACAATTTACCCATCACACCATATATATATATATATATATATATATATATATATATATATATATTGAGGCAAGAAGTATTGATGCTAAAATGTAAGATTAACTAAGATCGACATGGTCTCTCCGTTTTACATTTGTCTTTTTTTGAGGTATTGAGTATTTTGATCGAAGCTGTGGATTAACTGTCCCAAGTTCATAATATTTTATTTTTGTTCAAGTAATTTTAACCATCTCAGTCATTATCAAGAAACAATGTGGTGTCGTCTGTGTGGTATTTAGAATTCTTTTGTCTACTTCCTGGTATTCTTAAGAGCCTAGTATTGAAATTTGAGTTTGAGTTTTGTTTAACGACATATCAACCTCTGTGGGTTATTTAATGCCAAAAAAGGTAGAGTTTTAAGGTATTAATTTTTAATGTTCGGTTATAGTGAGAAGGTTGATTTAGTGAAAAAGTTTTTGTTTTATTTTTTATTTTAGAAAACTGAAAATGCCTTTTAGTTTTGTATTAAAAAATGTTTCGCTGAGAATATTTTTTCCTTAAAAAATGTGTGATGGTAATCATTTTTTTTTTCAAAAATGTATTGTTGGTAATATTTTTCCTTCAAAAATGTATTTGCTATAAAGTCTAGTTTTATGTATATATTTCTATAAAAGTGTATTTTTATACTTTCATAGTGTTTTGACCACAGTTTGGAGGTTCATTATTATTCCATAGCTGGGACCCTAACTGGTGCTACTACTCCGAGTCATGGTAGACCTTGAAAAAACAGCAATTAAAAGGTAATTCTATGCTCCTCACTACCTCCTAATCAGAGACCTTGTTACAGGATGCAGTATACCAGAACCCTGAATTTAAATTTGTCTCGCGTGACTTCACGTGTATCTGTTAATGAGAACGAGGCCGCAAAAAACATGCAAATATTTTTTTAATTTTTTATATTATATTTGTGTATTTGTATTTTATTATGCTAAAATAATGTGATATATATATATATATATATATATATATATATATATAATTGTGTTGGGATGATTTCTGTTGGAATAAAATTTTGTGGGAATAACAATTATTTATACTGATGATATCGATTAACCTGTTTAAATTTTGTTGGAATAAAATTTTGTTGAAATAAAAATTGTCTTTTGATGACACAAAAAAATGTTTAAATTTTGTTTGAATAAAATTTTGTTGGAATAAGATTTTGCTGAAATAATTTTTTTTTCTGTTGAAACCTATTCATCAGTTTAACATTAAATTTTGTTTGAATAAAATTTTGTAAGAATAAATTTTGTATTTAATAAAAATTATTTTTCTTATGACACCGATTAATCAGTTTTACGCGTTTAAATTTTGTTTGAATAAAATTTTCTTGGAACAGTTTTTTTCTGATGATACAGATTCATCGGTGAGAAATTTTAAAAATTCCAAATAATTTTAAATATTTACCATAACGACAGACTGCTATCGACAATTTAGTGTCATGTTCACACACACAGAGAAGCACACACACACACACACACACACACACACACACACACACACACACACACACACACATATATATATATATATATATATATATATATATATATATAAGATAACAATATATATTTTTATATATCCAGAAAATGTATGACAAATAGTAAAACCTTTACTTGTAAAAGTATACATGTAAAAGTAACCTTTTTCGACTGTTTGATATATATATATATATATATATATATATATATATATATATATATATATATATGTATGTATGTATGTATGAATATGTATGAAGACAAAGGAAAACTTATCTCCGCCGAGGCGTTTCGTACTCTGGAGAACTTTATCAATTAAAACTGAGATATTTTATTTTGTAACAACTATCTATAAACGAGAACAAAAACTCTAATGTTTTTTTTATTTATTTAAATTCAAGAACGCACATAAATATTCAGCAGGTTATTCGAAAATTTCAGGAAGACGCAAGCAGACATAATTCATTATCTAGTAAACGGAAATAAATAAATAATGTAATTGATTTTTTTCTTTTTTTAGTTTAGTTATTTGAAAAACCCTGAGATCCAGTTTTATATTTAGATAAGATTCAATATATAAGATTAAAGAGAAATTAATTTTTTCTTTTGATAAGTGTAGAATTATTTAGATAAAAGTTTTGGTCAAATATATATATATATATATATATATATATATATATATATATATATATATATATAGGAGTAATGTAGGTAAGTTTGTCACTTAACTGAGCAGGTTCATGCCGACTTTGAAGTTTTGTAAGCACATCGTTCTGACATCGTCATTCGTTATATATATATATATATATATATTCCTTGTCTGTCATATTTAACAACATATGTTTAAAAGAAACTTTGCCGTCCAAATAGATAGATAGATAGATAGATAGATAGATAGATAGATAGATAGATAGATAGATAGATAATGGACAGAATTAGATAGATAGATAGATAGATAGATAGATAGATAGATAGATAGATAGATAGATAGATGGCAAGTAAACACATATATATAGGAAATAAATACTGGAACACCCGATTTACAATTTATAACGACCTAAACTCCAGGAACGTTAATATCTGAAATAATAATTCAAATCATAAAACGGTCAGTTCATAATTTACACCTGATGATTGCATCAGGCATGAAACCCCGAGTCGCGCTTAAAACGCAGGATAATATATATGTTTATATATATGTGTATATAGATATATATTATCATATATATATCCTTTTTCTTTATTTCTTTTTACGACTTTTGTGAGTTTGTTTCTTCTTTATTTTGGTTATTTTTATTTTTAATTTCGTGTTATTATTGCGGAAGTACTTTGTGTTGCAGTGGATATCGACTCGGAACGACAAATTGAGAAGCCGAGTTCAAAATCCAGTTAAATTGCTTGCATTCACTTACGCACAAATACCCTTGGGAAAGGTATTAATCCGTCTTTTCCCTCCAGTTATGGGTTTAATAATACGACAGATTGTGTTCTATAGCCTTGGTCGGCAACCAGTCTACCGCAGAAAGCAATGGCAACCTACTGCGGGATAATCTTCTGCCCAGTCATTCTTTCGAGACATGATCGCCCAAAGCGTGTATCACGTATGGCACTTAACTGACTGTTATTATTGTGTGCATATATGGCCTTTTATAATTGTATGCCTGTGTGCTTATTTATAGCATGTTTATATCTATTCTCCTGTTTTGTGTTTGTATAGTTTTATTCTTTTGAGATTTTTTCTGTGTGTGTGTGGTTTGGTGTATGACATTGCTGTAGCAACGTTAAACTGTATACACCTCTGCATTTCACCTAACCTAATTTCCTTTCTGTACAAATGTTTTTTTGAATATTCTGAATTAAACATTTGATTTTTCGGGTCTGACAAAGCAGTGCGTAATTTTCACAACTGCTGAAATAAATTTCTGAATTTACAACCGTTTAATTATGTGTTGAGTTTGGCTCTCTGTATTTTGTAATTATCCTATCCATTTTTATGAGTTTGTCATTGTTTGATATATATATATATATATATATATATATATATATATATATATATATATAGAACACCTAGAGAGCCAGACAACCTACCTAGGTTTTATCCTAAACGGATCGTGAGGGAAAGTGTCACACCTATCTATATGAATATATATATAAATAAATGTTACGTCTTTAGCAGGAGTCGGAATTTCATGCACAATACGATCATTAGGTGAATATTATTAATGTTCAGTTCATAATCTGCACCTGATGACTGCGTAGTGCATGAAACTCTAAGTCGTGCTATAGACGTAAGATAATATGTATATTTATAGCTCTGTTACATTAAATCGATCAATGTTTATCAACAACAGAAAATATATTTATATATGTGTGTGTACTTGCGCGTATATCCAACTGATATCCCTATTTATACATACATACATGTATACATACATACATACATACATACATACATAGACACACACACAGAGGCATATATATATATATATATAATTTTAGGGAAAAGGTTCATGCCAACTTCAAGGCTTTGTGAGGACACCTATATGATACCCTCATTCACTAGGGGTGTGTCTTTTTTATACATGACCAGGCTCAATGTCGAGCATTTTATGATAAAAAAAAACGCGGCTTGCCAAAATACCTTATATATATATATATATATATATAGAGAGAGAGAGAGAGAGAGAGATAGATAGATAGACAGATATATACATACATATATATATAATCATATATATAAAATGTATACATAATAATATATAATAAAATCTATATAAATCATGACTCAACATTACACACACACACTCATATAAGTATATATATAAGTATATATGCCATTGCTTTCTGCGGTAGACTGGTTGCCGAGCAAGGCTATAGAACACAATCTGTCGTATTATTAAACCCATAACTGGAGGGAAAAGACGGATTAATACCTTTCCCAAGGGTATTTGTGCGTAAGTGAATATATATATGTAAAGTTATTTATAAATGGAACTTTGTCTGTGTGTGTCTGTGTGTGTGTGTGTGTGTGTGTGTGTGTCTGTGTGTGTGTCTGTGTGTGTGTATCCGTTACCTATAGAGTCTGATACGGCTGAACCGATTTCTTGAAAATCTACACAGTTGTACTATAAGCGTCTGCGAGTGTTCTTAGCTAGGTTTTGTGTCGAGGTACCCCCGATAAATATCGAAAATCGATAATCGAAAAAAATCGCTTCATAGAAGGAGTGGTCCGATGTTAATCAAATTTGATACACTCATAGACAAAGACATAAGAAACGATATTCAGAAGTTTCAAGGTCGCAGTTCTTACAGTAGTGCAGAAAATCGATAATATATATATATATAAAAGGCAAGATGTTTGTGTGTCTGTCTGTCTATCTATCTGTATGTCCTTTATACAAATCTACAATTTTTATCCGATTCTCACCATCCGATTCTGAACTCCAGTACGATGGATTAGTTTTAAATTTTTCATTACAGCCGGGCCAAGCCGGAATATACTGCTAGTATATATATATATTTAAAATCCCAAAATGGAAAAGTATATAGGTAGAATCCCAAAACCAGATAATATTAGTATTAATTTAATTAATATTAAAAACGATTTTGATTTTTTTTTTATTCTGTAATACAGCCGTAATCTAAATGTCTTTCTCGAATATCGAGGCGTGAGTCTTTTTCTCTGCCCCTCGGTATCTAATCTAGACGACAATGTTTTTAAAAATATTTCTTTCTAAAATCCCTCCAGCCTTTTATTATGCAAACTTCCTGTACATTGATATATTTTGGGCTCCTTCCGGTATGCGAATTTTTGTAACATATTTGAAATAAATATTTTTGGTTTTGATCGTTGCTGAAGAAGCGAGATTTTTCTCGCTGAAATAGCTATACAACGTATTTAGAATTCTGAATTTTATTATATATATATATATATATATATATATATATATATATATAAATTAGAGAAAATTTTCAAAATTCAAAAGTGTCGGATGTACATTTCGACATAGGATATATCCTATGTCGAAATGTACATCCGACACTTTTGAATTTTGAAACTTTTCTCTAATTTATATTGGCTCTATTTTTAGGATCAGGTTCTTGGAATTTACCTTCCTACTCTTCCACTTGGAATTAAAGAAAAACAATATATATATATATATATATATATATATATATATATATATATATATGTCAGCGTCTTCTCACAGTGAGCCTGTGTAATTGCATCTGCAAAAACATCATTTAGACCGTTAATGTCGAAAAGGACGAAACGCATTACACCTAAAAAATTTAAAAAAGCTTTTCTAATATATATATATATATATATATATATATATATATATATATATATATATATAAGGGGAAGCCTTCGCTTAATTATGTCTCACTGAATATACACTACCAGTCATAATTATTAGGACACTCCAGTGTTTTAAAAAATTATGTATTTCATACTATTTTTTAGTATTTATTGCCATGTGAATAATTGTAAATAAAAATAGAATGTTTTTTTTTTTGTTAATATTGCCCAGTAACATGTGCATCAAATGAATTTATAAATATTTAATAATTACCTATATTGCAGTTTCATCAATGAAAGAATGAAAAAAAAAATTAGGCTGATTCGGACGAGTTCATCTTTGATTCCTTGCCTTGTAAAATTTTGCAAAGCCATAAAATAAAATAACCATTCTATTTTCATTCGGCAATGAATACTAAAAATAGTATGAAGTACATCATTTCTTTGCAAAAAAAACTGGAGTGGCCTAATAATTATGGCAGGTAGTGTACATGACGAGACTTGCTGCTTTGGAACTTCGAATCTGTAGATTTGGGCATTCTCTGAAGTTCCTCAAACACGGAAGTTTTTTCATTAATCGCTTATTTAAAAGGGCCAAGGATTCTATAATTTTCTTTATTTGCTCTCTAATTGCATATACTGAATTTCCTCACTAAATAACGGTTCCTTACCCGAAAGATACGTGCGTGGGAAAACATGTCATCAATTACAGTTCATTCCATTTGAAAACTTCATGGGAACATTAACAAAATATACGTTTGTCCTCGTCGCTTATTTTTACTGGCGCGAACTAGAAGTAAACGATTTCAATAAAAATTTATAAAACCTCTTGGGAATTAGACATTACATCCGCATATACATATATAATGGGTGTAGTCGGACAGTAAATATACATTTCAGCACGTTCTTTCTTTTAGTTTTAGTACGATAAACAAAATATGCTTATTATATTTTGAAATATGTTTTTAATTGATGGATCAATTTCTATAAATTAAGAATAAAATTATGAAGGAAATGTCAACAATTCATCTCGTATTAATCCATTAATAGTCAACGTAAAACCCGGTCTTTATTATGAAAATTAAAATAAAATCTGATATTAATTATTCGTTTATCAATAACAATCCCTCATTAATTATTGGTTTCAGAAAAAAATACTATATTAAATTATATGTTTCTAAAAATCTTTTGTTAAATATGGCTTTGCGAAATTATTTAGTAACATAGCTTTCTAAAATATCCAGTATTAATTACAGGCTCCTACAAATTATTACTAATTATAGGCTCCTAAAAAAGCTGGTACTAATTATGGTTTTCTAAAAAAGCTCTTATAAATTCTAGGTTTCTAAAAGAGGAAGTTAATAATTATGGGTTTCGGCAAAGTTTTGCTGTTATTTATAGGCTCTTAAAGCTTTTGTTATTAATTATATGCATCTAGAAAAGATTGTATTATAGGTTTCTAAAAAAAGTCGTTATCAGTTATAGTCTTCTACAAAATCCGTTATTAATTATAGGCATTTAAAATTGCTAATAATAATTATAGACATCTAAGTGATTTTCTATTAAATATAAGCTTCTTTAATATGCTATCATTAAATATAGGTATCTAAAAAATCTAGTATTAATTCTGTTATCAATTCTTCTTAGGTTCCTAGAATATCTGCTATTTTCTATATGTCTCTTAAAGAATAATTTGCTATAATTTATAGGCTTTCAAAAATGTTGTAATCAATTATAGGCTTCCAGAAAAGCTGGTATCCATTATAGATTTCTAAAGAAAGAATCTAGTATTATTTATAATCTTCTGCAAAAAGTGGTTGTTATTGACTTCTAAAAATGTCTACTAAAATTTCGTTATTATTAATTGATTTCTTTAAAATAAATTAGTAATAACGATAGATTTATAAAGAGAACCTGCTATTAATTGTATATTTATTTAAAATAAAGTGTTATTACTTATCGGTTTATAAAACAAAATCGTTATGAATTATAAGTTCATAAAAATAATCCAGTATTAAAGATGAGTTTATTAAAGGAATCTGGTAATGTTTATATGCTTGTAAATTTACAATAACTCGTTTTTAAAAAACAATCTGGGTTTACAGATTTCTAAAAACATCCGATATTAGCTTTTTTTTTTTTTAATCATATCACCCCGAGCAAGGCAGTAACGCCACTGATGTGCAGGGGGCTACATAGGAGTAAAAAGATTGGAAAAGAGAAAACCGGAAACCACATCTTAAACAGGAAACAAGGGATGAGCCTCTTCACCTGTTCAATAGATGTGGGTGGAGTGTGAACCGGGCGATAGTTTAGTCTATCTACTCCAATTGTTTAGTCTATCTACTCCAATTGTTTAGTCTATCTACTCCAATTATAAGTTTATATAAAAAATCCTGTATTTATAAAAGGTTAAAAGAAATAAATTATATATTAATTATGAGTTTCTCAAACTTCCAGTATTAATTGCAGTTTTCAAAATAAAACCCGGTGTAATACGTTATCAAAATCTGCTATTAATTATTAGTTTATAATAGAGGGGGTGAAGTTGATTATAGGTTTCTAAAAAAATAGTTATTAATTAAAATCAGTTATTAATTCTAAAAATTCAGTATTCACCAGAAAAATAAAAACAAAACTTCAACAATTGTATTTCTCGCTAACGTAGGTTTTATTGAAATAAAAGCTGACCCGTCGGTGAAATTCATGGAATAAAAGTTTTCGAAATATATTTAACATACATACATACAAACATACATACATACACTACCGGCCATAATTATTAGGCCAACACAGTTTTTTAAAATCAATGATGGATTTCATAGTATGTTTAGTATTTATTGCCAAATGAAAATCGAATGGTTATTTTGTTATTATTACTTTGCAAAATTTTACAAGGCGAGGAAGCAAAGATGAAATCGTCCGAATCACCCTAAATTTTTATCATTCTTTCATCGATGAAACTGAAATATAGGTAATTATTAAATATTTATAAATTCATTTGATGCATATGTTATTGTGCAGTATTAACAAAAGAACCATTCTATTTTCATTTACAATTATTCACTTGGCAATAAATACTAAAAAATAGTATGAAATACATAATGTTTTAAAACACTGTGTTGGCCTAATAATTATGGCTGATAGTGTGTGTATATATATATATATATATATATATATGTGTGTGTGTGTGTGTGTGTGTGTGTGTGTGTGATAAATAAATAAAAAATTTAAAGACCAATGTCTCGGCTCAAAATTTTGCATAGATAAGTTTACATATCAGAAGTAAGGTATATCTATTGAATTTATGAAGACATATTTTCTTAAAAAGAACTAAATATATTTGTTATTGAGTTTATTCTATATCAGATTTAATCCAAGGCATTAGCTTCAAATTTAAATTCAAATAAATGTTTTATCATATTTTTAAGAAAATATAAATTTCTTCCATACTGTAATATTGTTTTCGTTTCAATCTATGTATGTGCATGCAAATTAGAAATTACCAGTATTTCTCTTTGGCAAATCATTTAACATTTTTGCCTGACACATTCCCTATAATTAGATCGATTCTCCTACCTTAGATTATTATTATTGTGTCATATTTTTATCATAATTCAATTCCTGCTATGGTCGCACTACCTACCAAGTCTGCAGGAAGACCCAAGGCAGGTCGTGGTGTGTTGTTATGGCTCCATTTAATTTTTTTCTATCTCCCTAACATCCCTATCTTTACATAAACAAAATTTTTCTTAATTAATGTGTGAGCTGTACTTAACAAGACAATTTTGTGTATATCTCTCAAAGTGGGGTTTCCAGGGATTCATTCAATGTGTTGTTTTATTCCACTTTTTTATCATTCTAAGTGCACCTACTATCACTGGTATGATTCTTGTTTTCAATTTCCACATTTGTTCTATTTCAATTTCCAGGTCTCTATATTTTTAACATTTTTTCGAATTCCTTGGTTGCTATGTCATAATTCGTTGATATTATTATGTCATTTTTCATCATATATCGATTTCTGCTATGGTCGCACTACCAACCAAGTCTGCGGGAATACCTAAGGCAGATCGTGGTGTGTTGTTATAGCTGCATTTAATTTTTTTCTATCTCCCCTAACATCCCTATCTTTACATAGACAAAATTTTCCTGAATGTGTGGGCTGTACTTAACAAGACAATTTTTTGTATATCTCTCAAAGTGGGGTTTCCAGGGATTCATTCAATGTGTTGTTTTGTTCCATTTTTTTATCATTCCAAGTGCACCTACTATCACTGGCACAAATCTTGTTTTCAATTTCCACATTTTTTTCTATTTCAATTTCCAGATCTTTATATTTTGACAGTTTTTCGAATTCCTTGGTTGCTATGTTATAATCTGCTGGACAAGCTATATGAATTAATAGGTAAGTTTTTTCTCTTTGGTTTGTATCATAGATGCCAACTTGGGAATTGATTACATCAGGAAGATCATTGATGAAGTTACTTCAAACGTTTATTATTATTATTATTATTATTATTATTATTATTATTATTATTATTATTATTGTGTCATTTTCTATTATAAATCGATTTCTGCTATAGTCGCACTACCTGCCAAGTCTGCAGGAAGACCTAAGGCAGGTCGTGGTGTATTGTTATGGCTCCATTTCATTTTTTTTTTATATCTTCCTAACTTTCCAAGCGTGAAATAGACAAAGTTCTCCTTACTGTGTGGTCTGTACTTAACGAGACAATTTTTTGTATATCTCTTAAGCTGGGGTCTCCAGGGATTCTTTCAATATGTCTTTTGTTCCACTTTTTATCATTCCAAGTGCACTGGTATGATACTTGTTTTCAATTTCCACATTTTTTTATATTTCAATTTCCAGGTCTTTATATTTTGACAGTTTTTCGAATTCCCTGGTTGCTATGTTACGATCCGCTGGACAAGCCATATCAATAAATAGACAAGTTTTCTCTTTCTGGTTTTTAACAATAATGTCAGGCCTATTTGCTTCAGTTTTTCTGTCTGTGTAGATGGTGTAATCCCATAGAATGGTGACATCTTCTATTTCTGTAACCGGTGCTAGGTGATATTCATACCAGTGTTTGTTTACATATTTTTCATAGTGTCTGCACATTGTCCAGTGTAAATAATGTCCCACTCTATCGCGACGATTTTTATATTCATTTGGGACCAGCACAGAACATCCTGAGAATTTCAATCTTATTCTTTTCATTTCTACTCAATGTTTTCGAATTTCTCTTTTGCCAAATCCTTCATCTTCATCCTGGTTCTCAACAGCAAACAGAACGTAATGGTAGAAGATAAAATAGTAAAATAATATTCAATCATGGATGTATCGCTTCCTTTTGACAGAGCAAAAGAAATAAGAGAAAATATTGAGCAAAAAGAAAGAGAGAACATATCGGGAAAAATGAAGGGAAGAAATGATCAAGCAAAAAAAAAAAAAAAAAAGGAGAGAAAGAATAGAGCAAAAGGAAGAAAAAAGGAAAGGGCAAAATGTATGAAACAAAAAGATCCGGCAAAAGGAAGGAAAAAGGATCAGGCAAAAATAAAGAAAAAAAAGAAAAAAAGGATCGGGCAAAAGGAAAGGAAAAAATCGGTGAAAAGGATGGAAAAAATGATCCGGCAAAAGAAAGGAAAAAGGATCGTTCAGAAGGAAGGAAAAAGGGATCGGGCAAAAGAAAAGAAAAAAGATCAGGCAAAATGAACGAAATGAAAGAATCGGGCAAAGGGAAGGAAAAAAAGGATCGGGAAAAAGGAATTAAAAAGGATCGGGCAAAAATAAAGGAAAAAAAAGAAAGGGAAAAAGGTAGGAAAAAAGGTCGGGTAAAAGGAAGGAAAAAGAATCGAGCAAAAGGAAGGAAAAAAGGATCGGTAAAATGGAAAGAAAAAATTATCTGGCAAAAGGAAATAAAAAAGGATCTAGCAAAAAGAAGGAAGAAGGATCTGGAAAATGGAAGGAAAATAGAATCGGGCAAAGAAAGGGAAAAGGTTCTAGCAAAAGAAGAAAAAAGGGTCGGGCAAAACGATGGAAAAATGATCTGGTAATTGGAAGGTAAAAGGAAGGAAGGAAGGAAGGAAGGAAGGAAGGAAGGAAGGAAGGAAGGAAAGATTCAGTAAAAGGAATGAGAGAAAGGATCAAAAAAAGAGGAGGTAGAGAACCGATTAAGCAAAATAAAAAAAAAAAGAAATCGTTGCACAAAAAGGAAAATGTGAACTGATTGAGCAAAAGAGAGAGGATAAAGAAATTAGTAAAAGAAAGAATAGAAATTATTGAGCCAAAGAAATACAGAAAGGATTGGGAAAGAGAATAGGAGAAAGCTATCAACTAAGACCTATTGACTTTTTTTAACTGTCTTTGTTTTGAACGTTGAATAACGTCAAAGTCATACCAGTTGTCTTTGGTACACTTTGTATTGTGAGTGACAACGTGAAGACATGGGTAAATGAAAGTTGGCATTGAATTCCAGTTAAAATTGTTACAGCGAGGCAGCTTCTTAGGAATGACCACAATAATCCGGAAAGCGATGCGTACTAAGAATCCAAGAAAAGGTTTTATGATATCTAGGGCTTCTTTTTGTAGCCCGCTATCTATGCTTTAATTACTAGATATAAAGATCTTGTCTGAGAAAATACTGCTGATAATAATAATAATCCAATCTATATATTCTGCAAAAGTTACTATCTGTTTGGGGGTCGGGCGACGAGAAGGAGAACACCCGTAATGCAAGATCTCCATTTGGAAACCTACACCGAGCGAACGAAGATAATAATAATAATAACAACAACAACAACAACAACAACAACAATAATAATAATCTTAACTTATTTATAAATGGAACTTTGTCTGTGTGTGTGTGTGTGTGTGTGTCCGTTACCTATAGACTCCGAAATGGCTGAACCGATTGTCTTGAAAATTTACACAGTTGTACTATAAGCGTCTGCGAGTGTTCTTAGTTAGGTTTTGTGTCGAGGTACCCCCGATAAATATCGAGAATCGATAATCGAAGAAATCGAGGCATAGAATGAGTGGTCCGATTTTAATCAAATTTGATACACTCCTAGACAAAGACATAAGAAACGATATTCAGAAGTTTCAAGGCTGCAGTTCTATCCTTAGATGACTTATTTGACTCCAATATTGGAAACCGATACCCTGATATCCTACCGGGTCTGATCAAAATCAGTTTTTCAGCCATTTTATTTTGGTTTTTGCTTCTGGTTTGGCTCTAAGTAGGTATAATTGTAGTTCTTAGTCTCAGCCATGATACCATTTACTCAGATAACTTATTTAGCCTTCAAAATTCAGTTTACGACGAAAAAAACTTATTTGATATCGATACCAGGAAATCAAAATTTGACTTACATCAATTCATTTTTCCTTCAGTCTATGGTTTCGCTTTAACTGGAAACAATTATTGCTTTTTAGTCTTTCGTGCCAACGTCGAAAGAGGCTGAGCTCCAGGTCCACGGATTAGTTTTAAAGCTTTCATTACACCCAAGAAACGCTGGGCTATACTGCTATTAATAATAATAATTGACCATTTTGTATCAGGCTGCACGGTGTCAGCACGCACTGAAGATTATACTGAACATGACAAATTGGGTAAATATCTGCACTGATATATCTGGAACTTTTACAGAAAGGGAACTGCAAGAAATTAGGATGAACATCACCCAGGTTCAGTTACAGAAATAGGATCTGTAACTTTTGATTTCTGTGATGTCAGTTTTTCAATATAGCAGTGAATGATGGACAATACCATCACATTTTAAAATGAAAAACTGAGAAAGGATGGACAAATATGTGAAGATAATATTAGAAGCTTGAATAAGTTCTCGCTAAGTTTTCATGAAAAGTAATGTTTTATTTACAAAAATTAGTAAGAAACATGTCACTGAAAATATTGTCTAACTACTTTTTTCCCATTTTTCTAACTGCATTTGAATTCCACCTCAGAAAGGCATGTCTTTTGAAGCTAATCACGAGTCGACCCATTTTTTGGCATCTTCATAAGAATGAAAGTGCTTCTCAGCCAGATCATGTGCAATCTATAGGAGCAAGTGATAATCGGACAGGGTAATGTCTGATAAATACGGCAGGTTGGCTAGAACTTCTTATTTAAGCATTTCTAAGTAAGTTTTCACCCATTTTGCAACATACCTCGGAATTGTTTTAACAAAAGACGGAAAATGCGACACAGAGATACGAAGGTGAATTGGCATGGCGAAGGACGCGTTCCAGAAGCTGAGTAAAGCATTAAGAGTTAAGAAACTTTCACTAGAAACAAAGAAGAGAGTACTAGATTGCTATATGATGTCAGTTCTTCAATATGGCAGTGAATACTGGACAATATCATCAAAGATGAAGGAAAAACTTGAAGTAATTGAAATGTTATCTACAGAAGGATGCTGCGGATATCATGGATCGAGAATGTGAGCAATGATGAGGATTTTGGAAAGGATGGAAGGGAAAATGAAATACTGTGTAACAGGAAGAGGCAGCTAAAGTACCTGGGACATGCAATGAGGAAGAGGGCTTGGAGAACCTGATAGTAACAGGCCAGATAGAGGGAAAAAGAAACAGAGGAAAACAGCGAATAACATATTTGAAGGGCCTGAGTAGGTGGATGACAGAACGGGGTTTGCGTGGTGTAACAGGAGAAAGCGTGCTAAGAGCCACCTGGTATAAGGAGATGAGGAAGGACATGATCGCCTACGTCCAGAAAAGACAAGGCACATAGATGAAGAAGAAGGTCTCCAATTAAGGGTCTCTATTTATAACGTTGCATGTTACAGAAACTGTCTCTTCCTGATGCTCAATATTAATTTCCTTTTCGTTTCAATGCTTTCCAAAACCTCATCATTGCTCACATGCTCGATCCATGATATCCGCAGCATCCTTGATGACGTGTTTTCTTCGTCTTCAAAGATATTGTCTAGCATTCACTGCCATATTCAAGAACTGACATCACATAGCAATCCAGTACTCTCTCCTTTGTTTCTAGCGAAAATGTCCTATCTGTTAATACTCTACTCAGCTTCTGGAATGCGTCATTCGCCATGCCAATTCGCCTTCGGATCTCTATGTCTCACTTTGCGTCTTCTGTTAGAACATTTCCCGGGTATTTAGATTTTTGTACCTGCTTTGTTTTAGTATCCCCCACCTGTATTTGGCATTTTGGGCTGCTCTTTTCAATGATGACCATGCATTCGGTTTTCTTGCAGTTTATTTGTAGTCCTTTCTTGTCACTCTCTTCAGGTACTTTCCGTAGTTTACTTTTCGTGTCTGCTATCAGCACTGTATACTTAGCATAATATATTACACGGTCTGAAGGTGTTTTTTTAATAAGGCGCGCTTACAAAATTATGCTCTGCTTCAGTTAGTACAGCTTTGATGACTGTACCCGGTATACCCTTATTAAATTGGGTGTCACGACGGATTTATTTAGGATTTGTCAGTTTGTTTCTTTTGCATTTCGGATCGTTTTTTTTTTCTGATTTCAAGAATATATTTACATGAATAGAATAAATAAAAACAAGTAAAAAAAAAACGCGTCTTTAATCTAACAGGTTTCACTTTAACAAGCTTCTTCTGAGATTCTATGAAGACAAAATTTCTAAAGAAGCTTGTTAACCCTCTAGGGCCATTCGTATCATATTTGATACAGTATGAAAACAAGCCTTGAAAGAAATATTTTCCTGAAAAATTTTTTAAGAGAAATATTTTATAAATTTCAAATGAAAGCAGTACTGACTGCTCAGTCAATGAATACCAAATGTTTCCTTATAGGGAAATACCAAATGTTTCCTTATAGGGAAATACTGTATCAAATATGATACGAATGGCCCTAGAGGGTTAAGTAGTAATTAGTGGGTGATCTGTTTATTACTTCATAACAATATAGAACTGATCCCCCACTTTATGACAAGTAGAAGCCTTAATCATATTATATTATTAACCCTCTATGGCCATTCGTATCATATTTGATACAGTATGAAAACAAGCCTTGAAAGAAATATTTTCCTGAAAAATTTTTTAAGAGAAATATTTTATAAATTTCAAATGAAAGCAGTACTGACTGCTCAGTCAATGAATACCAAATGTTTCCTTATAGGGAAATACCAAATGTTTCCTTATAGGGAAATACTGTATCAAATATGATACGAATGGCCCTAGAGGGTTAAAGTAAAACATGTTAGATTAAAAACACTTTTTTCCTACTTGTTCTTTACTTATTCTGTTCATCTTGTCGGATTCCAATCCATATATTCAACTCATATATTTACATAAAAATTGCCAAATGTCCCAGGAATTTTGGATTTATAAAATTTTATCAAAGAGTTTTGTGTTTGGTGCTATGGGCCGTCGTCACATAACACCAAATTTCTGTTATGGTTAAGTTATTTTATGTAATAAAATTAGTAAGATTTTTTTCTAAAATTTATGAACTATTTGCTAACCAAGGCTATAGAACCCAATCTGTCCTGCTATTTAACTTATAGATGGGGCCAGAAGAGACAGATTAATAACTTTTCCTAGGGTATTTGCGCGTAAGTGAATGCAACGAATATAGCTAGAATTCGAACTCGACTCTCAATATCCACTAATGGCCGATATCCACTAATCTCTATATATAAAAGGCAAGATGTTTGTGTGCGTGTCTGTCTGTCTGTCTGGCTGTATGTATGTATGTATGTCCTTTATACGAATTCACAATTTTTATCCGATTCTCACCAAACTTCACACAAATATTCTTAAGGCTTATTTTTTCCAATTTCTCCCCGATATCAGAAATCGATACCCCAATAGCCGATCAGGTCTGATCAAAATCAGGATTTCAGCTCTTTTATTGTGGTTCTTGCTGCAGAATTTGCTCTAACTTGGTAAAATTCTAGTTTTTAGTCTCAAGCTTTAGCAGATCTTCTTTGACGACTCATTTTCCCCGATATCGGAAATCGATATCCCCGATATTCTATCGAATCTGATTAAAAACCGATATTCAGCTATCAATATGGCTCATTTTCTCCAATTTTACTCCTGATGGGTACGATAAGTTTTCATTGACTTAGTTTATCCTTGGATGAGTTATTTGACACCGATATTGGAAATCGATACCCCGATATCCTATCGGGTCTGATCAAAAAAGGTTTTCAGCTCTTTTATTTTGTTTATGTCTGTATTATTTTTTTTCAGCGCTTTTATTTTAGTTTTTGATTCGGGTTTTGTTCTAAGTAGTTCTAATTGTAGTTCTTAGTCTCAGCCATGACACCATTTTCTCAGAGGACTTATTTAGCCTTCAAAATTCAGTTTGCAACGGAAAATTTATTTGACATCAATACCGGAAATCAAAATTTGACTTACATCCATTCATTTTTCTTTTCAATCTACAGTTTCACTTTGACTAGAAACAACTACTGCTTTTCAGTCTTTCGTGCCAACGTTCAAAGAGTCTGAGTTCCAGGACCATGGGTTACTTTTAAAGCTTTCTTTACACCCGAGCAACGCCGGGCTATATTGCAAGCGGCTTATAAAAGCCGAAATCGATATTTGACAAATTATATTTAAATTTTCACCATAAATCCTGCACACATATAAACCTGCCAACCGCCCGTGCACTGAATATTGCTGCCATATCTGATATCCTGCTATCCACCTTGGGGTCCTTGACAAAACCCAGCGGAGAATCTGTAATGTGATCGATCCCGACTTGCCAGCTCGGATACAGTCACTTTCTCACCGGCGCAATGTGGCTTCCCTGTGTCTCTTCTACAAATACTTTGCACGGATTCTGCTCTGATAAACTTAGGTCACTGGTGCCCCTTATATATGAATTTACTCGAGCCACAAGGTTAGCAACTGTGAAACCAATAAAATGTAAAAGCAAATTATACTTCTTCAGCTTCTTTTTCTCGCACTTCCCGCCTGTGGAAAGTCATCTGCAGACAGACCTGTTTCGCAGGTATCGCAGCTCATCAGTATTGTTAGACTCCGATTGCTTTTAACCCAGGATTGAAACCTGGCCGAAGTGGCGTCAGTCGGCGATTCTACCTCTGAGCTATGGGCGCTCAGTGGAAGAAGGCAGACATTTTAGCATGTATATTATAATTATACACGCCCCATAGCCAGAATGCTCTAATACATTGTTGAATGAGCGATGCGTACATGCCAGGGTAGCTACTGTTTTTCAAAGTCTACCATTATATATATATATATATATATATATATATATATATATATATATATATAAATTATTTGTTTAACATTATTATTTTTTAATGTTAAACAAATAAAAATTCAAATATGTCTGCTAATGCCAATTTCATATATTTCCGTATAATTCCGCATATATATATATTACTATTCAGTCATGAATTGAGTTGTCTTGGCTGCTGGTGTGTATACACCGCATATATATCAGTCAGTTAAGTGCCATACGTGATACACGCTTTGGGCGATTATGTCTCGAAAGAGACATGACTGACTGGGAAGAAGATTATCCCGCAGTAGGTTGCCATTGTTTTCTGCGGTAGATTGGTTGCCAGCCAAGGCTATAGAACCCAATTTGTTCTACTATTTAACTGATAACTGGAGGGAAGAGACAGATTAATACCTTTCCCAAGGGTATTTGTGCGTAAGTGAATGCAGTAGTTCAAATGGAATTCGAAATTTGCACCCCGATTTGTCGTTCCGATTCGATATCCACTGCACCACAACGCACATCCTGCACCATCGTGCGCAAATAACTTAGGGTTACAATCTCTTACTGATGCCAAATCGGTAGAGTTTCGATCCGGGCTGGAAGCAATCGGATGTCTAGCCACACTGATCAGCTGTAATATAGTGAAACAGGCTTATATGTGAATGACTATATATATATATATATATATATATGGGGCTAGGGAAGGAAGCATTCCAGAAGTTGAGTAAGAAAGAGGACAATTTCGCTAGAAACTAGGAAGAGTGTACTGGATTACTACGTGATGTCCGTCCTTCCATATGGCAGTGAATGCTGGACAATACCGTCAAAGATGAAGGAAAACTTGAAGCAACTGAAATGCGGTTCTACCGAAGGATGCTGCGAATATCATGGATCGAGCATGTGAGCATTCTTGAGGTCTTGGAAATGATGGAAACAAAAAAGAAATTAATACTGAGCATCAGGAAGAAACATCTGAAGCTCCTGGGACACGCAATGAGGAAGGAGGGCTTGGAGAATCTGATACTAACAGGCCAGATAGAGGGAAAAATAGACAGGAGAAAGCAACGAATAACATATTTGATGGACGGAACGAGGATTGCATGGTGTAACAGGACAAGACGTGCTCAGAGTCACCAGGGAGAGGGAAACGTGGAAGACCATGATCGCCTACGTCCTGAAAGGACAGGGCACATAGAAGAAGAAGACCTCTATGCCACTGTCTTAAACATGACGTCACGAAAGGTTACATATATATTAACTTCAAATTCACTGTTTCAAAATGCCCAAATATATATTTATGGCAAACTTACACGTCTTTTATAGGAAACATTTGGCATTCCTTAACCGAGTAGCAAGTATAAATGCCTTTTAAGAAGATAGTTTTCTCAAGTCCACTAGCTGTTGTTGCTCTTTCCAGTACTGATAGAGAGTTTCCTTGCTAACTTTTTGTTTGAAGGAGCGTGATTTACGTTTTATATGTTTAGGTTATTTTTATGATCGAAGCCATTTTAATTGCTAAGGTTTTTTGAGTGATCAAAGTTATTTTGTATGTTTAGGTTATTTTTATGATCGAAGCCAATTGCTTATGTTATTTTTATGATAAAGCTAAAATAGCTTTATCATAAAAATAACCTTTATATTTCGGTTATTTTTATGATTGAAGAAATTTTAACCGCTGATCTGAAAAAGAGTTTATATTTCTTTAAAAATGAACGCTTTCCTACGATACAGAAAATGTGTGTTCTTGATAATGAGCAATACAATAAAAGGTACATGAACAGAAGAAGAGCAAAATCATTTCCTTGTGATATTTCAAACAAAGTGTGTATTCGGGCATATGACAAATCGAATAAAAATCAATAAAGTGGATTTAATAGTATTTAATACAAATCTAAATCTAAACTTATTTATAAATGGAACTTTGTCTGTGTGTGTATATGTGTGTGTGTGTGTGTGTCTGTGTGTGTGTCCCCGTTACTTATAGACCCCGAAACGAAAAAATCGGGTTATAGAAGGAGTGGTCCGATTTTAATCAAATTTGATACACTCATAGACAAAGACATAAGAAACGATATTCAGAAGTTTCAAGGTTGCAGTTCTTACAATCATGCAGAAAATCGATAATATATATATAAAAGGCAAGATGTTTGTGTGTGTGTGTATGTTTATCTGCCTGTATGTCTGTATTTTTTAGCCCTTTTATTTTAGTTTTTGCTTCGGGTATAATTGTAGTTCTTAGTCTCAACCATGATACTATTTACTCAGAGGACTTATTTAACCTTCAAAATTCAGTTTACGACGAAAAACACTTATTTGATATCGATACCAGGAAATCTTTCGTGCCAACGTCCAAAGAGTCTGAGCTCCAGGATCGTTGGATTAGTTTAAAAGTTTTCATTACACCCGAGCATACTATACTACTAGTTGTTTATATATATATATATATATATATATATATATATATATATAATTGATTTGTTTAAACATTACTTTTATTGGATAATTGTATTTGTTATTTTTATTATTAAACAGTCTATTTTTTTACACCTACTGATATGAATAATTGAGAAATCTCTGGCATAGTAATTATACCTTGTGCCACTTATCAGCTAGCCTGTGCCTCATCTGAGCTAGACTTAGTAAATGGCAATATATATTTACGTGTGTGTGTGTGTGTGTGTGTGTGTGTGTGTGTGTGTGTGTGTGTGTGTGTGTGTGTGTGTTTGAAAATACGTTTGGTGGCAGGTTACGCATACCTACGCTATGTAGGTGGCGTATATGTACTTTTCGAGTTACGTGGTTTGGTTGTAGGTTGCACATATGCAAGTTTTAAGGTACGTAGTTTCGTGGTAGGTCTGTGTGTGTTTCCGTTTTTATTCCTAATGAATAAACTGGTTTTCTTTTATTACTGGAATATAATTCCAAAAAGAGGAATATCTTACAGCGTAAATTCAGTTTCCGTGATTGAGGTAAAACGTTTGCGACATAATAGTACGTTAAATGTTACTAATTTTCGCTTATTTCGCAAGACATTGACTTGTTAATTTATTATTATTATGTCATTTTTCATCATATTTAGATTTCTGCATTGGTCTCACTACCAACCAAGTCTGCGGGGAGACCTAAGGCAGGTAGTGGCGTGTTGTTATGACTCCATTTCATGTTTTTCTATCCTCCCTATCATCCCCAGCATTACATAGATAACGTTTTCCTTAGTGTGTGGGCTGTACTTAATAATACAATTTTTTGTATATCTCTTAAGCTGGGGTTTCCAGGGATTCTTTCAATGTGTTGTTTTGTTCCATTTTTTATCATTCCAAGTGCACCTACTATCACTGGCACAACTCTTGTTTTCAATTTCCACATTTTTTCTATTTCAATTTCCAGGTCTTTATATTTTGACAGTTTTTCAAATTCCTTGATTGCTATGTTACAATCCGCTGGACAAGCCATATCAATTAATAGACAAGTTTTCTCCTTCTGGTTTTTAACAATAATGTCTGGCCTGTTTGCTTCAATTTTTCTGTCTGTGTAGATGGTGTAATCCCATAGAATGGTTACATCTTCTATTTCTGTAACCGGTGCTGGATGATGTTCATACCAGTGTTTGTTTACAGCTTTTCCATAATGTTTGCACATTGCCCAATGTAAATATTGCCCAACTCTATCGTAGCGATTTTTATATTCGTTTGGGGCAAGCACAGAACAGCCTGAGATTAGGTGGTCTATTGTTTCTTGGTGTTTATCACAAAACCTGCATTTTGGATCCATATTATTATGCATAATATTTGCCTGAAAGTTTCTCGTGAAAAGACTTTGGTCTTGTGCTGCAAGTATAAATCCTTCAGTTTCAGACTTTAATCCAGATGCACGTAACCATCGATGAGTATTAACTTTGTCAACATTGGATTTATTGGCACGTACTGGATATTGGCCATGCAGAGGTTTGTCTTGCCAGCGCTGTTTCATCTTTTCAAGAGCTTTATCTTTGGCTTTCATTTTCATATTTTTTGCCGCAATAGTTGGTTCTTGGCTTCTGTTTTGCTTTTCTACAGAATCTACTAACTGTAATTCTTGTTTGTATTTACTGCCTTCTTTTATTATTGAATATTTTTTCTTTCTTTCTTCATGTTGCCTTACTAATTGTATCATCCAATCCTTTGTTGTTTCTATGTATGTTAGTAAGCCAATAGTTGTTGTCTTGTATGACAATTCCAGCTGAATAAGACCCCTTCCACCTTCTTTACGGGGTATGTATAGACGGTCTACATCAGCCTTTGGGTGATGCATCCTATGCTTAGAAAGAAGCTTTCTTGTTTTAGCATCCATTCGCCTGATGTCGTTTAGAGTCCAGTTTAAGATGTTGAAGCTATATTGGACAACTGGGATTGCAAGGCTATTAATGGCCATAACTCTATTCTGTGAATTTAATTCAGTTTTTAATATCATTCGTAGCCTTCTATAGTACTCTTTACGCACTATTTCTTTCATTTTTTTATGGTGAATGTTTTCGCTCTCATTTACACCTAGGTATTTATAAGCTTCTTCTGGTTTCAATTCTTTTATTGTTACAGCAGGGTCTAGGCTAATTGAGGATGTTTCTTGTATTGATCCACGTAAAACTGTAGCTTTAGCACATTTATTCAAATTAAATTTCATTCCAATGTCTTCGCTGAAGCATTTTACAGTTTGCAGAAGACCTTCCAGCTCATTATCATTCTTAGCATATAACTTTAAGTCATCCATGTAAAATAGATGGCTTATTTTCTTTTGGCCTATTTTATAACCACATTCTGTCTTATTAAGTTGACTGGTTAGTGCTATTAATGATATGCAGAATAGTAAGGGAGATAAAGAATCACCTTGAAATATACCTCTTTTGATGTTTATTTCATCAGACTTATAGGTTCCATTTATATGATTGAGGTAAAGGGTTGTTTTCCATATAGACATGCACTGTTTGATGAAATTGATGATGACGGGCGATATCTTGTATATATTTAAAGTCTTTAAAATCCATTCATGTGGCACACTATCGAATGCCTTTCGGTAGTCTATCCAGGCAGTACTAAGATTTTTCTTTGTCTTGTAGCAGTTTTCCAGGATCATTTTGTTAATTAGCAATTGGTCTTTACAGCCATAACAGCCACGTTTGCACCCTTTTTGTTCAAGCGGTATCATGTCATTTCTTTCTAAGAATAAATATGTTTGTTTTGTTAAAATAGATGTTAGTAGTTTATATGTTGTCGGAAGACATGTAATTGGTCTGTAGTTTTTCGGGTTGTTTGTGTCACCATTCTTGGGTAGGAGAAATGTAATTCCTTTTGTCATCCATGCAGGAATTTTAGTGGGATCGTCAACCATTTCTTGGAGTTCTTTGGCTAATTTTTTATGTGCTGCATTTAAATAATATAGCCAAAAGTTAGGAATTTTATCTATACCTGGAGTTTTCCAATTGTGTGCTTTTTTTAGTGCAAATTTAATATCATCTTCTGTAATTCCAGACCATGTCTGTTCGGGTTTATTCTTCATTCGTTCTATCTCCTGCGTAATCCAATGTACTTCCTTGCTAGGTTCTTTAGGGCAAGCCCATATCTTTTCCCAGAACTGTGTGACTTCTTCCATTCTGGGGGGTACTGTCACTTCAATTCTTTTTTTACCTATTTCCCTGTAAAATCTCTTTGTATCAGTCTGAAAGATCTTGTTTTGTCTGTAAAATTTTGCTCTTTTTTCATAGCGTCTTATTCTTTGAGCCTTCAGTTGGATTTTTTGCTTTATTTTTTCTTTATTTGATAAGACGTCATTTTCATTCCTGATGTTATATTTTTTTTCGGCTCTTCTTCTTTTCCTAGTTCTTACATTTATTCCTCTACTCAGTTCATCCAGTACTGACAGTTCACTTCTTAGTTGTTCGATTTCTTTTTCGATTTTTCTTTTCCAAGGTGGATCTTCACGTCTGCGTGACTGCCTTGTTTTTATTTTGATGTTTAATTTTTTTGTTGCTGCTGTTGCTGATGCATATATTACTTCGTTAAGATTTGTATTCGGGTCTTCATCCAGTATTGATTTCAGTGCTGCATTGTACAATTTAATAGTTCGGAGGTTTTGTTTTGTTGGTTGGAATTTTGGGAGCTGTTCACGTTCCTCCATTGTAATACTTTGTATTTGACTTAGCTGGTTTTTTATTTCTATCTTGGCTTCTTGTATATTGTTATTTTCCGTCAAATAATTATCTTCGATGTGTTCTGAACTAATTTTATTTTTGTCTTTTAACTGACTCAGACTCAGATCGCACCTTTCCAGCACTTTTAGACTTACATCATTATCTTCGCAGTGATTTGCGTGTTTCACGGTTTCTACATTATGACCTGTGATTTGTTTGATGTTATTAGTTTTTATTTCTGGTTCCGGTTCCTTTTCATATTTTGTTGATTCGACTCTTCTTGTTACAATTCTTTTAATTTCGTGAATCTCAGCCTCTGACAGTCGGTTATTACGAATAATGTACCTACGTACATTGGCCAATTTATTTTCGTCAATATACTTTCTATTTGTTTGACCAACTTTTTCACGCCAAATGTCATATGTTTGGCGAGTCATGTTTTTTTGAGGTTTGAGTAACGCTTCATGAAATGCAGTCATAACGACTTTGTACTCCTCACGAGACCATTTTATTTTTTCTTTCTTTAAATATACGGTTGTAGATCTAGCTGGTGAATTTTCAGGACCATCATTAGGATTATCCTCGTTGTGGGGACCATGAAGATACATTCTTTGTGTAGGAGTTTGTTCCTATGGCAGATTTTTCGACCTCAGGTAGGTTCCCTCCTGAAGGACGGGCTCCCTGTTTATCCACTGGAAGAGCCATACTGGACTTTTTATTTCTATTTGTGTTTTTCATGTTTTTCCCACGAGTGACGCACGGGTCCAAAAGTCCACCCAAAGTTGCCCGGCACGTTGGGTAACGGTCTTTTACAAACAGGGTCCCGAAGCCTGTAGGGAATCGTTTGTGACCTCATAACGCAGTAGCCATTCACTCCTCGGCACGATTAACACCTTGAGTTGCGGGTTGTTGTTCGGAGTTTTCCTTCTCCTAAATGGGCTGCCAAGCAACATCTGACATAGACGCGATTGGAATTATTATTATTATTATTATTATTATTATTATTATTATTATTATTATCATATTCTTATTTCTGCTATGGTCAGACTACCTACAAATCTGCAGGAAGGCTTAAGACTTGTAGTGGTGTGTTGTTATGTCTACATTTCATGATTTGTTTTCCTACTTAGATAGACTGAACTATCGCCCGGTTTACACTCCACCCACGTCTATTGAACAGGTGTAGAGGCTCATCCCTTGTTCCTTGTTTAGAATGTGGTTTCCGGCTTTCTCTTTTCCAATCTTTTCACTCTTACGTAGCCCCTGCACACCAGTGGCCTTACCACCTTGCCCGGGGTGATATGATTTAAAAAAAAAATCACTATCGTTACCTGGATAAAGTTCTTTGTGTGCGGGCTGCATTTATCGAGACAAATTTTTGTATTTCTCTTCAGCTGGGATTTTCAGTGATTTCTTTCAATATGTTATTGTGTTCCCATTTTTATCTCTCCAAGAACACCTATTATCACTGGTCCAATTCTTGATTTCAATTTTCATATTATTTTATTTCTATTTCAAGGTCTTCATATTTTTTGGATGCTATGTTACAATCCACCCGACAAACCATATCAATTAGTAGAAATTTTTTTTTTCGGTTTTTGACAAAATATCCGGCCTATTTGCTTCAATTTTCTTGTCTGTGAAGATGATGTAATCGCATAGAATAGTGACGTTTTCATTTTATGTAACCGGTGCTAGGGTATGTTCATAGCTGTGTTTGTTTACATATTTTTCAAAGTGTTTGCACATTGTCCAGTGTAAATATTGCCTCACTCTCTCATGACGATTATTATATTGATTTGAAGCCAGTACAGAACATACTGAAATAATAATTATAACTATTATAAATAGCAACTGCCTTTATATATATATATATATATATATATATATATATATATATATAAAGACAGGTGCTAATTATAGTAGTGATAATTATTAATAATATATATACATATATGTGTGTGCGTGTGTGTGTTTGTGAGAGAGAGAGTATAAGAGAGAGAGAGAGAGAGTCAAGTGTGGATGAGAATCTGACGGAATTTCTAATTTATGAGACAATTTAGACATCCGTATTACATCGATGGACTGAGTGTATCAGACAATATAAACGAATATTAATTCAATAATTCTTTTTCTCGCTAACCTTGGTTTTGTTGAAACAATTGTTTCATGAAGCAGATCAATCAGTGAAACATTTCGAAATATAATTTTTCAAATTATATTCACACACACACACACACACACACACGCTCTCTCTCTCTCTCTCTCTCTCTCTCTCTCTCTTTCTCTCAAACATATATATGTAAATATACATGTATATATGTATGTTAGGGTTAAGAATTTTTGTAGCCCTATGTTCTTGTGTCATAAATCGTTGAGCTTTTGTTCAAATGTAATGATTTTTTATTTGTTAAAGTTTTGAAACAGATCTATATTATTTTTAACATTTTTGAAATTTTCTCCGTGAGTGACGTAATTTTTACAAAGGTTTATAACGACAAACGTAATATTACGCAAGTCACTTTATTGCCGGTGAAAGATACATTCATTTGGAAATTCTTGAAAAAATCAAATAATGACCGGATTTTGATGAAAATTTTAGGACTTATTCATAGTTGAGTGAAATCATTGTTGAAATAACTATGTTTTAGAAAATATTGGTAAAAATATTTTTTATATGAATGTTACCAATTAATTTCCGGAAATGTCAATTCGCCATCGTTTCTCCATAAATGTAATATTAATAAAATTCAGGAATCATTAGCGAATGCTAAACAACTGTCATTTTTTTTTTTTTTGGTCAAAATTAACAAATTTTGAGAAAATTTGCTCTGAATTGCGAAAACAAAAATGCAATAATACTATGCCAATTTTTATTTAGATAAACTTTTAATTGCTTTGATAAACAATGTACATTAGGGATATCATAGTCTGAAAAGAAAAAGAATTCAATGAATAATGAATTTTTACAAGAATTATTTTCATTTTTATTATTTTTTTATTATAATAATTTATAAAGTTTCAATTTTTTGTAAAATTTCTTCCTCTATTGTTAACGCTAGAGTGTGAAACTAATGCATTTACTAATCGAAAATTGAAAAGCTTAATACAATTCTTTCCTCTCGGTTCAGTGTTTTCTATGCCCTACACTTTGCAAATCATTCCTTCAAAATTTAAAGCAAGTTTTATATTTCAATTCCTAATTTCATAATTTTGTTAAAAAAATAATCGTGAAATTATATATATATATATATATATATATATATATATATATATTGTGATCTACTTTTGTATTGAGCACTTTTTAAAAGTAAATATCTAACTGTGAAATGTACTTCCACTAGTAACTCTTGCTTAGCTACTGGCGTATGTTTACATGGTATATCACACGCAAAAATCGGCCTTCTTTTACCGAACGCCCATAGATCAGAGGTAGAAACACCAACTGATGTCAGTTCGGTCAGGTGTCAATCCTGGCTAAAAGCAATCAGATGTGTAACCGTACTGTGATACTGCGAAACAGATTTGTCTGCGAATGACTATATATATATATATATATATATAATAAACAGAAATAGGGGTTGTTTCCAAAGGTAAGTATCAATATAGAAGAAAAAGTGCGAGAACTCGAGGACGTTTTGTTTGAAGTGTTGATTTATTGTTACTGTTATTGTAATTATTAGTTGCATTTTGTATGATATATTCAGTGTCACTACACGTGTTTCGAGTGTAAAGTTGACTCTCTTCAGGCGAATAAACTTGACATGTCAAGCTAGACAAGTAATAATTATAATAAAAGCAACAATAAATCTACACTTTATACAACATGTTCACGTCTTCTCGCACTTTTTCTTATATATATATATATATATATATATATATATATATATATATATATCACTCATTCAGTAATGAATTAGAGCACTCTGGCTACTGGCGTATGATACATCATACGCTAAAAGTCTGCCACCTTCTACCGAGCGCCCATAGCTCAGAGGTAGAATCGCCGACTGACGCCAATTTGGTTGGGTTTCATTCCTGGGTTATAAAGCAATCGGATGTCTAACCGTACTGATGAGCCGTGATACAGCGAAACAGATCTGTCTGCGGATAACTATATATATATATATATTATATTTTCAGTTTAAAATAGATGGCATGATGAGTATAATATTCCTGGTTTCAATGATATTTTAGTCATATATTTTAATATTAAAAATATTGATGTCGCAAACATAGCAACGTTTATTTTGATAAATAGGGTAAAGGGGGAAATATATGTAAAGCTCGAATTTATGTCCGGTGTTTTGTTTGCTAAGTTTTTTAGGGTTTTAGGGTACGCCGGGCACACATCGTTTAAAATGAAATATTGGATCATCTATTTCATATACTGGTAATCAATATAAATGACGCCTCAATAAACATGTCAGATTAAAAATTAAATCTATTAATTTTTTAAAAAATTACTCTTCTATTCGAGAGAGAGAGAGAGAGAGCAAGAGAGAAAGAGAGAGAAGAAAAGACAGACAGACAAGCAGATAAACAGAAAGAGATCGTATGTATGTCTGTGGAAGAGAGCGAAAGTATGTATGTCTGTAAGAGAGTTTATGTGTGAGAAAAAGAGATAGTGAGTGAGGGAGAGTTTGTGTATAAGAAAACGTTCAATAATGAGCGTGTGTGTCTGAGAGAGAGAGAGAGAGAGTGGGGGAGTGTGAATGCATGAGTGCATGTGTGGGAGAGAGAAAGTGAAAACTAGAGAAAGTGAAAACTAACACTAAATAGGGATTTTCATTTTCAAACTCTCTCTTTTCGATGTTTATCATTAAAATATGCCAATAAAGGTAGCACATCTTAAAGAATATATATATATATATATATATATATATGTGTGTGTGTGTGTGTGTGTGTGTGTGTATTTAAGCAGCAAACTTTCTTTTAGACATGTCACATTAAATAAATTGCAAACATTGCGTCTGCTTATTTTTAATAAAATCTGTTCATACTCACGGATAATCTTTCGCGTATTATCATTGAAAGATGTCAGCAATGAGCTGTAACTTTGACAGATGTTATTATCATTTTTTTTTCAAGGTACCCAAGTACTTTTAATCTCTTTCCGAGATCTTCTTCAGGGATGTGAGTCATGATAACAAAAATAACCGCAAAACTGTGCTGCTAAAAATTACTGTAAACCCAAAAATGATAGAAAAAAAATCCGATCCTATAAATTTCGAATTTTTTAAATTACTTCATATATATATATATATATATATATATATATATATATATATATATACACTCACGGTCATAATTATTAGGCCACCCAGATGTATTTTATACTATTTTTAGTATTTATTGCCAAATAAATAACTGAAAATAGAATGGTTCTTTTGTTAATATTGCCCAATAACATGTGCATCAAATGAATTTATAAATATTTAATAAATACCCATATTGCAGTTTTATCAATGAGAGCATGAAAAAATTTAACTTGATTCAGACGAGTTCATCTTTACTTCCTTGCCTTGTAAAATTTTGCAAAGTAATAATAACAAAAGACCCACTCTATTTTCATTTGGCAATAAATAGTAAAAACAGTATGAAATACATCATATCTTTAAAAAAAACTGGGGTTGCTTAATAATTATTGCCGTTAGTGTGGATATATATATATATATATATATATATATATATATATATATATATATCAGAGTGTGGCAACCAGTAAATATTAATTAAATAAAATCTTTTGTATTACCCTCGCCGTATCTTTAGAATTATCTAAGTGAATTTAACTTTTACTTTTATTTTTCTACCATCCAAATGGGGAAAATAATTTTAATAAAAGTTTTGTCATGAAAATGTTTGAAAAATTGAAAAAACAATCTTGCTTTCGAAAAAGAATTTTTGTATTGGCTTCTGTCGTCTTTCCTTTTCCTTTTCTTTTCTATACCCCTTTTTTGTGTATGTATATATTCCTTTCTAAATAATGAGTGTGATTAATCCTATCTGTGTGTATATCCCTTCCTCTTTTTTGCGTATGTATAATTTATTGTTAATTGTTTTTTATGTATGTAAGAAGTAATTCTTTATTCTGTATTGTGTTATTTCTCTAATTTATATTGGCTCTATTTTTCATACATAGAGCTCTCTGCCTGCATCACTTTTTAATGTTAGGATCAGGTTCTTGGAATTTACCTTCCTACTCTTCCACTTGGAATTAAAGAAAAACAACACATATATATATATATATATATATATATATATATATATATATATATATATATATATGTCAGCGTCTTCTCACAGTGCGCGTGTGTAATTGCATCTGCAAAAACATCATTTAGACCGTTAATGTCGAAAAGGACGAAACGCATAACACCTAAAAAATTAAAAAAAGCTTTTCTAATATATATATATATATATAAATATATATATATATATATATATATATATATATATATATATAAGGGGAAGCCTTCGCTTAATTATGTCTCACTGAATATACACTACCAGTCATAATTATTAGGCCACTCCAGTGTTTTAAAAAATTATGTATTTCATACTATTTTTTAGTATTTATTGCCATGTGAATAATTGTAAATGAAAATAGAATGTTTTTTTTTGTTAATATTACCCAGTAACATGTGCATCAAATAAATTTATAAATATTTAATAATTACCTATATTGCAGTTTCATAATTGAAAGAATGAAAAAAAAAATTAGGCTGATTTGGACGAGTACATCTTTGATTCCTTGCCTTGTAAAATTTTGCAAAGCCATAAAATAAAATAACCATTCTATTTTCATTTGGCAGTGAATACTAAAAATAGTATGAAGTACATCATTTCTTTGCAAAAAAAAAACTGGAGTGGCCTAATAATTATGGCAGGTAGTGTACATGACGAGACTTGCTGCTTTGGAACTTCGAATCTGTAGATTTGGGCATTCTCTGAAGTTCCTCAAACACGGAAGTTTTTTCATTAATCGCTTATTTAAAAAGGCCAAGGATTCTATAATTTTCTTTATTTGCTCTCTAATTGCATATACTGAATTTCCTCACTAAATAACGGTTTGATATATCTATTCTCAATCGATTTCCGGTTTAAAAATCCGTTATGAATTGTTTTGTAAAAAATATTCTGAGTAAAATTTACATTTATTTACACATCAACGGTCTGAATGAGGCAATTGTAAAAAGTTTTTTTACATTCTGAATTTATAACCGTTAAATTATGCGTTCTTTTCCTCTCAATTTATATATATATATATACATATATATATACACACACATATATATATATATATATATATATATATATATATGAAGAGGCTCACCCCTTGTTTCTTGTTTAGGATGTGGTTTCCGGCTTTCTCTTTTCCAATCTTTTCACTCTTTTCTTTTTTTTTTCAATTGGAGTAGATAGACTGAACTATCGCCCGGTTCACACTCCACCCACGTCTATTGAACAGATGAAGAGGCTCATCCCTTGTTCCTTGTTTAGGATGTGGTTTCCGGCTTTCTATTTTCCAATCTTTTCACTCTTACGTAGCCCCCTGTGCTTCAGTAGCGTTACCGCCTTGCTCGGGGTGATATGATTAAAAAAATGTATATATATATATATATATATATATATATATATTAAAATACTTTAATCCAAAAGGAAAAGTAGGAAGGTAAGTCCTAAAAACCTGATCCTAATTAATATTAAATTTTAATATTAAAAAATGTTACAGGAGGAGAGCTCAATCAATGTAATTAAAATTTATATATTTTTATTGTTATTTTTATTTTCATTTTGAAATATGTACCGTTGCCGATGAGATGTGAAATCTCTCTTAGAGATTTCATGTTGAAATGTTCATTCAACAATTTTGAATATTGAAAATTTATTTTATTATATATATATATATATATATATATTAATAA